>BLKR01003092.1:0-161465 GCA_011170035.1 Teleogryllus occipitalis | reverse complement strand
GAGCGGGACGGGCGCGAGTGAGAAATGGTCAGGAGCAGGTTGTGGGAGATTCGAGGGGGGGGAGAAAGTTGCGAAGAATGGCGAGAAAGGATCAGGAGCTGAGTACCTGCGGTGAGGTAGCGGGGCGATATCGGGTTGAGGTAGATGGCTTTGGCTGTGGCAGTGACAAAAGCGGATGGTCGTGGAGTGAGAGGCAGTGGGGAGGGAACAAGTCAGAAAGAAATAGACTGGTAAGAATCAGCCCGGGAAGAGTGAATCGCGAGGAAACTGAGGGTGAGGAAATTGCGGATGGGAACCCATCTTTTTCCCTTCCCCCTGTCTTCCTTCCGCCCTGTTCTCTGAACCGGAAACCGGACGGGAGGGAAACGGGCTCAATGAAACAGAGGTGGATGAAACGGGCTTAATGAAACTAGGCGGAAGGGAGGAGAGTGAAAGGAATCAGGACGGTAGGGAGCAGGACTGGGAGCAGGATAGAAGGCATAAAAGTGCGAGGGAGCATGGTGTAAGGGATCAAGACAGAAAAGAGCAGGGTGGAAGGGATCAGGGTGTGAGGGAGCAGGGGAGGGATCAGGGCGGGAGGGAGCATGGCGGAAGGGAGCAGGGCGGAAGGGATCAGAGTGGGAAAGATCAGGGTGGGAGGGAGCAGGGCAGAAGAGAGCAGGGTGGAAGGGATCAGGGCGGAAGGGAGTAGAGCAGAAGCAAATACGGTTGAAGGTATCAGGCGGGACGGAGCATGGCGGAAGGGAGCATGGCGGAAGGGAGCAGGGCGGAAGGGATCAGGATGGATGGGATCAGGGTGGATAGGAGCACGGTGGAAGAGAGTAGGGCAAAAGGGAGCAGGATGGAAGGGAGCAGTGTAGAAGGGAACAGAGCGGAATGAAACAGGGTGGGAGAGAAAAGGGCAGGATGAAATAGTGAGAGAGCGCGTGGCCGCAGAGGCGTGGACGGAACTATGCGGGCCGGAATAGCTGGCGTCAGGCACCTCTCCCTTTCCGCGGGACGAGCGCTGCGGCGAGGGCTCGGCGCTGGCGACTCCGCACCTCCGTAAAAGCACTGGCTGAGCTCTCTGCACTCATCGCCGCGACAACGACGAGAATCACTTCACAGTTCTTGAAAGTATTTACGATGGAATTACGTTAACATATAGTTGAAGACTCCTACCTTATTGAGTCTGTAGTTGAGCGATGGCAAATATAATGATTACGTGATAAACAGATGATGTCGTTCCTTCAAGTAGAAAGTCAACACAATATACTAAACGTTCCAGTTGCACTAAACATTTTCTGTTTCTCCGTACAAATATTGACATATTCGATAAAATTATTAAAGTGGTTAATGTGTGAGGAACTATTTTAGAACATACATAATGAATACCACCAAGAAAAGTATTTTAGGACAATATACTGATTTTTTATATTCTTCAACATTTTTATCATTATTTTCTAAATATATTTTCTAACAGGATATGAAATTTACTAAATTGGCTTTCAAAATAATTTAAATGAAATACGTTTTCCAACTCTTTTAGATATCAAATTATCTCCATTTTTCATTTCAGAACACTAATATAGATGGTATTTATTTGCCTTCAGGTCTCGGGAATGAAATTATGATTGAAAACACACTCACATCAGTTGATAAAATTATCGCAATGAGAATTACGCATGCAGGTACTGACTAACAGTTATAATTTAATGAAAATTTGTATTTTAATGAAATAACAGAGGTTAAATTTAAAGTGATAATGAGATATCATCAACACGAAATAAAATTACCAAAATGGGCACAATGAAAGGGAAAATTTTCTTTTATGATTTTAAATGTTGGTGACACCAAAATGATTCCACTTTGTGTCTCAGAGTTTGAATCCCATTACCATTACTCGATTTTTTATTCATTTATTCGTTTGTGGTTCCTAGCGTTTCAATTACTACGATCATTAGTCCCTTTAGTGTAGTTTAAGTTACATCCGAGAGGTGGTGATGTTCCTTCCCCGCTAGTGTGCGATATCCAGCACCGACCTACACGTTGGCTTGCGGGGGATTCCCCCTCAGGAGTGCCAGCGGGGCACCGTCCCAGATGGGACAAGCGTAAAGTTCCCGTCTGGGCTCCCGACTTGTGAGGTAGTGTAGTGAAAGTATAAGCGAAGAGGAGAGACAGGAATGAGAAATGAAAGATCGGTCCGTGGCCCTTTGTTCAAGTATTTTTCCGGTACTCGCCTGATATTAATGGAAGAAACGACGAAACAAATATCTATTAGATCAGCCGGTAGCTGGATTCGTTTTCCAGACAGTAGTTGAATTCAACTTAGCTATCTGTCGAAAATCCGCCAGCGTAGGAACTCGAACCCTATGAATTCCCTGCTAGTCATTTCAGGGTCAGCAGTTGTTGCCGTGAGCTTATATCAGCTTGTAAATTCCTGTTATTATATATTGTATTTATAATTCACTTTTTGGATTGTAAACTACTTCTAGTGGGTCATTGGTCCTCTTGAAGCTAATGACAATTTTCACTAAATTCTCTCTCCCATGAACCTGTAGGTCATAAATACTATTTTGAACATTTTCACAAACGGTTATTTCATTTTAAATAAATTGCGAGCACTGAAATGAAGATAAATGCGAGAACAAGTTAAAATTGGTTTGAACTAGAAGTGTTATTCATAATAAAATAACGTAAATGAGAACTAAAAACAATAAAGGATGTGGCTGGCATAGCAAAGTTTTTTTACAACGAGGTTGTTACAAAGTTACAACGAGGTTGTGGTTCGTAATATTATATATATATATATATATATATATATATATATATATATATATATATATATCATATATATATATATATCATAATATTTTACAAAATCTTAAAATAAATGTTCAAACATTGTAATGAAAATTTTATAAATAAAAATGTAACAAATTTGATAAGATTTGCATTTCTGATTATATTAAGAAAGGATGTGCTAACGTTACGTGACTTACCCTGAAAGTGAGTCACATAAGTGAGAGTCATTTTTAGTAATTCACTCATTCAATTCATTTCAGTGATTTTGCGCAACTGTATCATTCTGTTTCTCGATTTATCTTAATTTCTTTTCTTCATTTCTCCTATTCCACTTTCCCTGTTGGGAGCGTGGAAGCGTTTCGGGCAATCAAATCCAGCAGCTCGCCCTGCGTGGAAGAAAGAGCTCCGGGTACTTTCGGCGATTGCCAGCTGCGGAGACGCGCCGCGCGAGTTTCTCAACGTCAGCGGAGAGCGCGCGAGGGCGGGGGCGGGGGGGGGGGAGCCTCCGGAGGCGTCTCTTGTTTTTGCCCTGCAGTCGTTCATCACGCACCTGCGAACAGCGAATATTCGGCGGCGCCCACGCCCAGTTTTAAACGAGATGGAATGTGCGTGTGCGTGTCTGAGAATGCGCATGTGTGCGAGTACACGTGTCGAGCGGTCTTGGGATTGTAAGAAATAAATAATATTTCGGTATTTCTAGCAATTGATTTTCGTGGTGAAAAAGATAAAACATGTGTTTACTTGCTGTATGTTTAGTCTTTTTTCTCTGCCCGCTGCCAATAATTACAATACTACCTAAAAATGGAAATGAGAATAACAAGCCAGAATTCTTTGGGTGTTAATTATTTATATACTTCCCAAATAGGCTCCACCAAGTAAGCGAAGTAAATTTTGAAGGAATCTAATAGGAACTGGAATGCGAACTAATAATGTATACTTTCTAGAATTCTTTAATAATTTTTAGATAATGAAATCCAATACATATTTGTATTTAGAAAATCATACCCGGTATTTACTTCAATAAAATATTTTATTCAATGTTTTCTTTCGAAACCCCGAACAAAATTTAAACGACGGAAAGTGGTAGGCACTGGGGTGAGGTAGGAACTCTCTCTCGTCACCACACATGGTGACGAGAGAGGTGAGGGCCGAGGTGAGGACGAGGGGTGAGGGGACGAGGGGGCAAGGGGGGAAGGTGCGAGCGAGGGGGAGGGGGCGATGGAGAGGACAATGGGCAATGAGGCTTTGAGGGAAGGGGCGATGGGTTGAAGGGGGAGGGGGCGATGGGAGAGGGGCGATGGGTAATGGGGGAGGGCGCGAGGTTGGAGGGGGCATTGGGAGAGGGGCGATGGGGGAGGGGGTGATGGGGGAGGGAGCGATGACGGAGGGGGCGAGGGGTTGTGAGGGCGAAGGGTTGAGAGGGCGGTGGCGAGGGGAGGAGGGGCGAAGGGCGAAGGGCGAAGGGTTGAGAGGGCGGTGGGGAGGGGAGGAGGAGGCGAGAGGTGAGGGGGAGAGAGGGCGAGGGGTGAGGGGGAGAAGGCGGGGAAGTTGAGGAGCGAGGTACGAGGAGCGAGTGAACGAGCGGTGAAAAGATGAACGGATGACGGGGTAAAGGTGTGAAAGGACGACAGGGCGAGAGGGAGATGGGGAGTGTGGGATATGGTGTGAGGGGGTGATGAGGCGAGGGTATCGGGATGAGGAGGGGGCATGGGGTGGGGGTGGCCGGTATCAATGGGGGGAGGGATAGGCGGGATGAGATAGCGAGGGAGCCAGAGTCTTTCACGCCTCGGCAGCAGCTGCCGGCTCCCACAGCCGCCAAGCGGAGAGTGATATGTGGATAATGGCTGTCTCATGCTCAAATTCCCGTCCGTCCAATTGCACCCCAACGCAATCGAATGGCCCGCCTCGCCTCCCTCCCGGACGAGCAGCCGCCCCCATTCCGCGCGCGTCCATCCGACTAACTGATGACCGAAGCGTGCGCAGCGCGCGCTAATAGTTCACACGTGCAAAATTGGATAAAATTCCTTTCCAAAGAAAACCTAATTCACATAATAACCGCGCTGCATAAATGCGCATGTTTGATGTGCATAATCTGTGGAGCGAGTCCACCCCCGCCCGCACTTCATTTGTATACATTCCATCTGTTGGTTTTGCGAACGGGTTAAATATATGCGCAGGGAAATGTGCACAGAGTTCGCAGGGCAATTTGGTAATCGCTTTTCGAGAAATATTCGTTGGCTTCCATTGTAATAACAAAAAATAGAGAAAATAGAAATATCAGATGCGGACGGTCAGTGGCCATGAGTAATTAGTTCGTGGAAGTATTTCGTACCATAAAAATATTGCAGAAACTGTTTTCCGTCGTAGACAATGAAATATTTTGATTTTGATTCGCTTTGACTGCATTGTAGGGACCGTAAATGAAGGCATGTATGCTTTAGACATGGATTTATTATTTTAATATAGGTACGCTGTTAACTAGAAAATCTATTATTTTTGTTATTTTGAGGGTTTTCAGCAGTAGGCCACGTACATTGCAGTGTTATGGATTTTAATGAAATGTTATTGTTTGTATTATGAAAGTTTTTTTTGAAATTTACTCCGAACAGAACATATTGTGTGTGATCATAAATAAGAAGAAATATTTTTACGTCAAAAATGTAAAAATACGTATGTAGACGTATAATTTTAAGCTACATTCACAGCTTCCTGGTATCCTAAACACAACAGAGACAATTTAAAAAATGAAAAATAGCAATTTAATCACAACCTTGTACAACAAAGTTTCATGTCAATGATGACACAAATAAAAACAAAAAAAAGAGTTATGAGATACTACATGAGAATCTTTCTCGTCGTGAGGCACCAACAAAGAGTTGACTAAACTCGAAGAAAATGAAGATTTTTTTCAATTTTCTCTCCACTTTGATAAAATGGCATCTGAGACGTTGGTCATTACATGAAGTCACAATACAAGTAAAAAAAGTATAACATCGCGCATTTTGCAGCAGTGAACCCAATATTGATAAACGTCATACAAGATGTGTTATAGAACCTTAGAGTAAGTAATTTTAAAACTGATCAAACGGTTGGTTTGTTTGTTTTTTCGTCTTAGTATCAACACTGAAGTACGGTTGGAGTGAGTACTTATTTAGTGTTTCCAGGAGCATCAAATAATATGGTCATTAATCTCGTGAGTATCGTGCTTGTTTTATGCTGAGAGATGACGTTCTGTGAAGTCAAATCTGGGGCCCCCTCTGCAACGTGAAATCGGGAGCCAATCTACCCGTCGGCGTACCGGAGACCTTCCCTCTTCAAGTATCTGTCCCCAGCGGGGCACCGTTCCAGCCGGGTCAATCTCTGAGCGCGCGTGTCTGTGTGTGTGTGTGTGTGTGTGTGTGTGTGTGTAAGAGGTCAGGAGGCTCAAGGGCGAGGAAGGAAAGATTGCGCACGGTCCGTAAGGTACTGAATCGACTTTCGCCAGGTAATAAAAAGAACAGAAAACAACAATCATAGCAGCTGGCTGCTAGCCAGCTCCATAAATAATACTTCATAACTAAACCAAGCAAAAATACTCCATAATTAAACCAATTCAATCATCTCATTGGTGTTTTCCACATGAGATGCCTTCTTTTAATATCCCCATGTTAGTCATTGGAATTAATGGCAAAATAGTAGTAACAATAATAGTAATAATGATGATGTTATGGGAGAGATGCGGAGCTCATACGGAGTGGTCCAAGCAAAAACCAGCCAACTATTCGAATGAATACTCACCAGCTCTGTTTCGTGGCTCCTTTGCTGCAAGCGCATTGCAAGCGAAGCAGTCACGTAGTACTTATCAGAGAGAGTTATATATCAAATAATTTTGCATCCACGAATCTTTCTTGATAACGAGAAGGAGAATCATCCCTTGTTGTCCTTCTCCATTTACACACTTTACCAATTCTTCCTCTATGGTTAGAATGAGAAATGTTATTTCTAAGATTTTTTCTATTTCATATTAATCATCCACAAATGCGCCGTTTTCATTAGTTCATGTTCGTGTAATTTTCACCGCCTCGGAGAGTCTACACTACCGTTTCCGAGAGGTGCAATGATGCAACATCCACTTCCTTCTTCTGATATACAATGTTTATGATGACTCTGTAAACTCTTTCGATACCCAGGTATCTGGTTCTGTGATCTTCAGCTTTGTTGTTTCAATTCTTAGTTTACAATTGAACTGAGAGTGTTATGCCACTTAGCCTACTATATGTGCAAATTTTCTTCATCCCTCACTGTAGTAAGTCAGAGAAAATGGGAAGATAGTTATTTCTACGGCATATATTGGAAAATCAAATTTGTTGCTCGTTTGCCGCAGCAGATTCACAGTTTCTATGAATTAGAAACGAACTTTTTTCTTATCAATTGTTACTCAGAAAGCTCGTTGCTACCTTTAGTTGAACTTTTTAGGGTAAAAGACAGAGTGTAGAGATTCCGCACCCCACCCTCTCCCCTAATAGCCATGATATTTACGACTTCCGACGGTTCGAAGCACCGCCTAAAACAGTATTAGCTGCAATATTTCTGTGATAGTCAGAGGAAGAGTTTATTAATCGACCAACTACTTACAGTAAAAGAAAGAAAGACAGAGAGAGAGAGAGAGAGAGAGAGAGAGAGAGAGAGGGTGGCAGAGAGAGGCAGAGAGAGACAGAGAGTGACAGACAGAGAGTAACAGAGAGAGGCAGAGAGAGAGAGAGAGAGAGAGAGAGAGAGAGACAGAGAGAGAGTAGGTATTCCGTAAATGAATAGAATACGAGCAGAATACGTGCGCAAATAGTTTCCGACACGAACAATGCACATTTTGTAGGAAATATAACTGATTTTCAAGTTTATGTTTTGTAATGCATAAGAAAATTCATTGGGTTTTTACATTCATAATACAAAAGCAAAAGTATCGCAAAATTGTTCAAGAATTATCATAGCAAAAGGAGCATAAGATCTGTTTAGAACACGTTTGTACACCTGAATTGTGTTACTGTTGTTACTATGGAATCAAATCTCATTCTTCTGGGAGATCTTTCTGCGGGTTGTGTGGGTGATGAGTAAGTATTGTGTAATCTCTTCTCCCCAGTTTGTTCCTCTTTTTCTTGGGAGTATTTAGGTGGATTTGGGTGTGAGTACATATTGATTTCCAATGCGTCAAATATTTACGTCATTTTCCCTGTACGTGTAGTGCGTGTTATATCCCGAGGAGGCAGTACTCCTCCCCCAGTAGAGTGAGATCCGACATCGACCAACTGGTCACGCGTCGGTTCCAAGGATTTTTACATCTCGAGAAGATTCAAACCTAGGCTTTTATCCAGACTGGGCTTAAATGTAGGAAAGGCATGCTCAACTCACGGGTTCTGCAGGCCGCTTTCTTAAATCTAGGCCAGGTATGCTCAACTCAGTGGTTCCGCAGGCCGCTCTGAGCCGATCCCGGTGCGAGAACATAGAAATTCGCTCGCGGATTGCGTTGTGTCGGGGAGGGGATGGTCATCACTCATCAGCTGGAGAAATGGCTTCGCAGGGGAAGGCGAGATACTGAATGCCTAGCAGCCATTGGGCCCGGAGCGCAGGTCTTCTCTTCCCACCACAAGCAGCCGTCTCCCCGCGGTAAGGGAGAGGATCCCGAGCAAGCTCCGGTGTCGGTGCTCGTGTGAAGCCCGTTGAGAAGGACTGATCTATCCGACGATTTAAACGTAGTAGCACTTCAAGGTCACGAGCTGGAGAGAGGGGGAAAATTGCCATCCAATCGAAAGCTCCAATACAAAATATTTAAGTCGTAACTAAGCTCTTGATTGGATGGCAATGTTTCCTTCTCGACCCTGAAGTGCCACTGTAAGAGAGTAAAGGTTATTCGGGTGAACTGCAGTGTTGCGTCTTTGAGGCGGTAAGTTCTCTCTTTATTCTTCCTTTTTTTAAGTTTCAGGGGATGCCGACTTAGGTTGTCCACGCCAGGTAAGTATATGTCCCTCATGGGATACATATTAACCTTTAAACCAGACACACATGCGGGCTTCTCGGTTTGTGGCCAGCAGTTCCCAAGGCCTTTCGCAACAATACGCGTACACGAAAGACAAGGAACAATCCACCATGCCCACGGTGGGACTCGATTCCGCGACCCTTCAGACCGAGGCGCGGAGTCGACACACGCTCTAGCCACCTCAGCCATCCAGGTGAGCCGTCTTAGGGGCGGTGAGCGATCTTCCGGAGCGCGTGCGCGGGCGAGACTCACCGACGGCGCTCCAGGCGGCGCTGTCCGCGTCGGGGCTCCAGGCGGCCGGCGGCGCCTCGGCCAGCAGGCGGCGACGCGGGGCGTCGCGGCGCGCGAACACCAGCAGAGAGCGCTGCGTCGCCGGCGGGCACCGCCCCCACCCGCTCACGTTCGCCACCCTGCAACACACACACGCGAGCGCGCACGCGCACGCGTTTAGCAGAGGGCCGGAAAGAATAAAAAGGGTAAGGAAATCCATTTGCTAAGGACTCTCATAGGACAACAACAATGACCGGACAGAGATCCACCAGGGAGGGCAATGCGACCCTGCAACACAGACACGCACGCACGCACGCACGCGTTTAGCAGAGGGTCGGAAAGAATAAAAAGGGCACGGAAATCCATTTGCTAAGGACTCTCATAGGCAACAACATGACCGGACAGAGATCCACCAGGGAGGGCAATGCGACCTGCAACACAGACACGCACGCACGCACGCGTTTAGCAGAGGGCCGGAAAGAATAAAAAAGGCAAGGGAATCCATTTGCTAAGGACTCTCATAGGACAACAACAATGACCGGACAGAGATCCACCAGGGAGGGGGCAATGCGACCCTGCAACACAGACACGCACGCACGCACGCGTTTAGCAGAGGGCCGGAAAGAATAAAAAGGGCACGGAAATCCATTTGCTAAGGACTCTCATAGGACAACAACAATGACCGGACAGAGATCCACCAGGGAGGGCAATGCGACCTTGCAATACAGACACGCACGCACGCACGCGTTTAGCAGAGGGCCGGAAAGAATAAAAAAGGCAAGGGAATCCATTTGCTAAGGACTCTCATAGGACAACAACAATGACCGGACAGAGATCCACCAGGGAGGGGGCAATGCGACCCTGCAACACAGACACGCACGCACGCACGCACGCGTTTAGCAGAGGGCCGGAAAGAATAAAAAAGGCAAGGGAATCCATTTGCGAGGTACTCTCATAGGACAACAACAATGACCGGACAGAGATCCACCAGGGAGGGGGCAATGCGACCCTGCAACACAGACACGCACGCACGCACGCACGCGTTTAGCAGAGGGCCGGAAAGAATAAAAAAGGCAAGGGAATCCATTTGCGAGGTACTCTCATAGGACAACAACAATGACCGGACAGAGATCCACCAGGGAGGGGGCAATGCGACCCTGCAACACAGACACGCACGCACGCACGCACGCGTTTAGCAGAGGGCCGGAAAGAATAAAAAAGGCAAGGGAATCCATTTGCGAGGTACTCTCATAGGACAACAACAATGACCGGACAGAGATCCACCAGGGAGGGCAATGCGATGAACGTCAACCTCGGCGCAGTTTATAATTCTCACTGTATCGAAAGTTGTGGATATTAATTTCATAATTTCAGCTCAACGTTTTGTGGAACAAATGTAAATAGTGTAATGTTTTTCAAATCTGGAACAAAAAGTACCAAACATACCTTTCCACTGTATTCAATATATCCCTCGTTACTTAGGAAGAATAAAAAAAATGATGTAAATGTTGTAATAAAGCAAGTGTCTATTTATAAAAGCAAACCAATGCACAGGTTATACTTGTTAATGGTGTTATATTATTCGAACTAGGGGACGAATTGTACTTCATTCTATATTTTATTCTACGATCAGAACTGGAAGGAAATACATTTATTAATAATAATAGTAGAGTTGTTTGCTAATTTTAATAGTTATTTTCCTTGTGGGTGAAAAGTATTTTTATTGGCATACGACAAGAATTGATCTCACATAAAACATATCTAGCATACTCCTACTAATTGAACATCAACACTTATCGGGAAAATATCTCAATATACGGATTTTAAGCAAGTATAATCGTTATGGGGCGGACGATTAGAAGGGGAAGGTGTATAAATATTAGATTTTGAATGAAGTTATTGAGGTGAATTATCGAAGTTGAACTTCACATGACTAGGACCCTCATCTGCAGCGAAAAGGAATTTACTTCAATTTTTGGAATCCCCTGAAACTATCCAGCAATTGCTCAATGTGTTATTATGTACCTTTCAATTCCTACAAGCAAAAGTCACAGAGACAAACAGGAAATGAAATTTCAAAGATACACTAAATTACAAAACAATGTGTTGATCATTTTATTGTCATAATTAAACCACACATGTGGAACATGCCAGTTAAATTTTATTTTCATTTTCAGAATGCTTTTTTCATATACTGAAGTGTATTATGACCCGATTATTGCGAAGTTGCAGTCAGGCGTTGTGCATACATTAACATACGAAATTTAAAAATCTAATTTTAAAATCGAATATTAATACATCTCAACATATTTATTTCAGTACTCAATTTTCTAGTTCGTTGCTCTTATTGTAATTGTGATATAAAAACATGCGAAAAACTCGCCGTGTGGTTGAATGCACTCCGCGTGTCAGGAAATCCACAACCAACACCATTAAAACATAATTATTTCGATAACTTGCATTAGTCGGTTACAGGGGCTTACATCTAGAAATCATAAATAAATCAATGTAAACTCCTTTTTGAACCAATAGTGTGTGGTCATTCGTCATTGTCACCTGACATCTGTGCGGTCTAGGGTATTGGTTTTAATTGTATGAGACACACAGTCAGTTACCATTCTTTAAGTTACTAACTTCAAGATTTTAGTTTCAATACAGCTTGACCACTTTGACCGCTAATTGTGTGCTTAATATGATTGTGGTCGAATCAGTGGTGTGCGGTTTCATCTAAAGCTATTTACGATTCATTCACTCGCTCCACTAGAGCTTTTGACCAATATCATGAATTCTCATTACACCGAAATACATACGTCTTCTTTACAATCTGTTGAAACAAATTTTCATGTTTATAAATCATGCAATGATTTAAATATTCTTCTCATTTATATAAAAAGTATAAATTATTCATATCTGCATTCTATACATTTGAATATTATCATTAAATAATTATTATAACAACGTATTTTTTATTAAATGACACTCGTGTCAATTGTAGGTTTTCGGCCTTTCCTACCATTTACCTAGTAAATGCTGAGATGTAACGTTCTTGTACTTCTGAACATGAATGTAAATGTATTTCGTCACTTCTCCTCGCTTTTTTGTAAATAAATAAATTAGACCGAATAGAATATAAGCCATTCATTTTATAAAATCAAAAATGTCTAGAAAAGAACAATATTTTCCTCCTTGAAGCAATATTTTCAGCCAAGTCTCATTCTTTAAGCAATGCACAGATTTCATGAGTGATTATCTTACTCGTAAACTTTGAACCGACAAAGCTAAATAATGTTTATTGGAAGAAATTCATCTCCGTCAAATATTTGTTACTTTATTTTTTGGGGATAGTCTTTTTGGAAAAGTGCATGCCTTTAATACTGACAGAAAGTAGTACAAATGTCGATAGTTAATACCATCAAAAGATGATTTTGTTGAGTCAAGAGAAGAAATTCCTAAAATTATTAATTATAAAATTTAGAAGAATCCAGAAGTCAATGTTCACCCATTTTCAATCAATTATGAGTATAGGCAATTTAATAATAATTTTACTATTACGATTATGTTTTCGGAATCTCATATATACCTAACTAATAAAAATTCTGCAACAGTTAGCAGCAAAAACAGCAACATATTTACCACGAGTTTCTGCATCCTGATGTAACTACGATAAGCTCTGTGCTTTTAATAGTTCGAATACTCTTCAATTTTTATCAGTAAACTTCACCTTAAATATACATTCACAATATTTTGACAGCTCTCGTAAGGATTATGAAAATATTGACAAACCGTTGGCGCAAAATGTTACTGTTTTAATACATACTATCTAAAAAATGTTTGCGTGTTGTTGGACTCATCGATCAAGCGAACGGAACGAACCTGCAGTAGCCCTCCACACAACAGCCTACTTCAAAATTACTGGGGTGGACAGCAGACCTAGTTCGTGGCATAAATAATTGATTTGTTGATTGATCAATTCATTAATCCGTCAGTGGAAAGCGACCCACAAACTTCCATGAATAATTGCACATTTCGGTACACAAACTGTAGATTATATTTTATTCGAGCTGGAATTACTTTTTCCGCGTCACCATATTATGTATTTTTATGACATATGATCACGTATGGGTTTCCATATCATTCTGTGCAACAGTAATCCATATAAGATATAATTAATGAAGTGGTGCTGCAGAATGGATCAATTTTTTTTGGTAGTAGTTAGTTTTCTAATTTCTTTGGTATGGGGTAGCTTTTCATATCCTTAGCCAGCTGCCATCTATCGCCGACCAAAGTATGTTTTTTTTGTATTTAATTTCCTCAACTTTTGGGTTTCCTAATTGTGGAACCGACATATTATTTTAAGAATACTATAGAAGAGTAAAACCTTGTCATATAAGGAAATTTTTGTTGAAAAAATTTGGAGCCGTTTTTGAGAAAATGGCGTTTAAACGTTACTATAAATGTGAAATTTGAAGCTCTTTTTCCCATAAATATTTTGAATTTTCGAGAAATTTAAATGAAAGCCATTTGAAGCACGTCCACTCACAAATGCGATAATGTATAAAACTACCAATATTTTTTTTAATTGCACGATCTTAATGAAAGAATTAACTACGGAGAAAAAAGTTTATTTTACGATCAAATCTCTATCTTCAATTTTATAGTTGTAGGAAGACGCCGAAAAATTCAAACGTTTGAAATTTTCGAAAATTTAGAGATAACAGTGAAATTCGGACAAATGCCACCTTTGTATTTGTATTTCGGTCTATTCTGACAAGAAATTTAAAGAAAAAAATTGGAACCGTCTTTGAAAAAAGTTTGAAACTGCCTCAGGGACTTCATGTAAAGTCACCCAAATTTTAAAGAATCTTTTTCAAAATTGTAAAGATTCGAATGGCGCCGAATCGATCGGGAAATATCCATTTTCGAAAAGAATCCTACGTCTGGTTTAGGCGCAAGAGCTGTTCACAGACGGACATGCGTTAAAAAAAACTTTATCGGTATCAGAGGGCCCCAAAACGCGTGTTTCCGTTGAAATCTCGAAATCGATTTTCCGTATCGTTTATTACTTCATATATACGTACGTTCTTGGGAAAGTAAAAATGTTTGAAGCAGACGATAACTAGTCAATGCACTTTATTGAATTTAATAGTACACTACTAAGGATGCCGTTTGGAGTGCTTAAGAATAAATAATTAAAAATAATATTGTTAATTCTCAAAAGATGTGTTTTTTGGGTAATCAATTATTACATAATAAGTATACCTTTTAACTTTTGAGAAAAAAATTAATTCAAGTAAACTTTCAAATGACTTATTAAAAGGTTATCCACTTTAATATGAATATTATTTTGCTCCAGTGCTAAACAAGATAATTAATACGACGTAGGTGACATTGCACAACATTTATGTCATCATACGTTGTGCTGCAGTCATACCCATACATTACATCAGAGGGATTTTGTGAACTGTTTTACATACAGTAACCACAAATAACTCGCGCCTTTGTGGTTAGTGTTCCTCGAAGCAGACCGCGCAACAAAAGGGGCGGCTGCCTTCATAAGCTGCGTGGCAATTTGGCTGCGCCCAGGGAGCTCCTGCGTCCGACCCTGATGCCTCCGCCAGGCACCCACTTGCGCCCGCAACCACTTTCATCAACTTCGCCCTTCAGCCCTCCGCCCTTCAGCTCTTCGTCCTCAAAGGGACCTCCAAGGAGATAAAAAGTACTTACCCAACTATTCAGCCGGATCGTATAATGAAGATTAGGCAAAACAGCGTAATTAATTTAAGATCTGTTTAGAGGAGAATGGCCGGAATAACAAAATGGGTAAATTCTCCGCCCCTTTCTGCTTCATTACGTTCCGTGGATGAGAGCCTGCCGAAAAGAGAGTTTGTCCAGCGCGCAAGTTGCTAGGCCGCGGAGTTTAATATTGGGCTTTCCGAGGCAAGAAAGACTCGGATATGGTCCCCGGTTTTCGTGTACAGAATATAGATGCCTGGTTGCCGAACCTCAATTTTCGGACCTCCCTTTTGAATCGCAAAACCCTATTTTCGGTTTCCGGTTTAGTAGCACTCGGTTACCGGTTCTCAAGAATCGGGTCACGGGGCTCAAGTGATCAGAAGAGAAGCAGTCGGCACGGCAGCGAGTTTCACTATCCATGTAAGAGAGCGCAGGCAGGCAGGCGCGTAGACACACGCATTAATTATTTTAGGACTTAGTGCGCCATACAAATTAATTAATTCACTCATTAATTTTAAATGTCTCCGCATTCAGCCTTATCTCTGTTTTAATGCGAGTAATTAATTACGCGACCTGGCGCACGGGGGCGAGGCGGGGCAAGGACGGAAGGGGTAGGTTGTGGAGGGGGAGAGGGGAGGGGAGGGGAAGGGAATCCGCCTCGCGCAGCGCCGCCGCCGGCTGTCAACCTGCTGCGAGCGTCGCGTCGTGTCGCGTCGCGTTGAGCGGAGGCGCTTTCGACGCCGGCTACGCAGACTGGCGCTAAAAGCGAAGCCGCGAAATTAGAGCGTGTTGCCTGGAGTCCAGCCCCTGGACGTCTAATTTGTACTTGTATTTAGCTACTATAAGTCCCGTAAAGGGCATTTGGCCTCTGCGCCGTTACATCGCGGTGTTTCCAGTCGGTCACCCAACCAGACACCCGCGATGTCTCGAATTCGCTTAACCTTCGTGATTTAACGCATTCGGGTAGCGACGTCGTTCGTTAACGTGGTTAACGCATTCGGGTAGCGACGTCGGTCTGGCGGTCGTGGCCTTTCAGTAGTACCATTCGAGCATTCGCCTGGATGACTGAGAGAAACCACGGAAAATCCCGGTGAGTATGGCCGGCACAGCGATTGAACCCGGACCTCCCGAATGCAAAGTCAGCACGCTATTCCCTGAGCCATTTCGCTGAGTTGGACGCCTAATGTTGCCCGGTAATTGTTCAGAGCATTAGCAGACACTGTTCCTAGTCTAGGACGATGACATTATACTTGGTTATCGCTTTCATGCGGGGGATTTCATGAGCTTCATAACTGAAGGGGTCGGGAGAAGATGGGGCTAAAAATCATTTTTGTGGTTTTTGAAAGTCAGAAAAAAACCAAATGTGTAAATTCAAACACTTCTCAGTTTGGGTATACACTTCTTGTTACTTTTTATGTACACATTTTAGTTTTTTATTACAGCGTGTGAATTATATTCATTATTTGGGGTTATTCTAGGACTTTTATTTTGCGCGTGTGAAATGCCAGTTTTCATGTTATTGCCTCGACCTCATCATCAGTATAAATATTTTATCAATCCATAAAAGCGTCAGTGCTCTTGTGAATTTATTTTCATTCATTTATGGAATTAATCAATGAGGACAAACCAACTTCTTTACTTTTTTACCCTATATTCCTATAAATATTGTTGCAGTAATCGTATCGTAGATACAAATTGTAATTATACACAATAAATTCAGCATTTCAATCAAAGTCTGTAATCATAAATACGTGTAGCAATAAATGCTTAAAAGATAGTTAAAATGTATTTTAAATTATTGGGTCAGATTTTCCGCAAAATATCACCAAATTCGTAAAAATATTACATTCAATGAGATTTTTTTTCTGTTACTCCTCTTTCTTGTATTCCACAGAACCACTACTTCAATCGTCATTGTTTGTTGCTTTTTAGATCACATTTTAAAACCGCGGTCATACAGCGACCACAGTGATTGCTTTAACTGTAGGGGGATCTCTAGAAAGAACACGTAAGGACAACACGGACACACCAACATCCATGCCCGTGGCGGGATTTGAACTGCGACCCTTCAGCCTCAGCGACCTCGGCTATCCAGGCCGGCAATCGTCATTTGTATACCGCCGGAGTGTAAGGAGGCCGGGCGTTGGCGACACGCGCGCGCAGTTCAGCTTGTCACAAGCAGTGGCCAGAAGAGACAGAGGGCCGTGGGCCACGCCCACCCACACGAGCGCATGTCGACGGCGCGACGCACACGACGACGCGAGGGCAAGAAGGGCGCAAAGGGCGACAGGCGCACCGGGCCCATCCGGCCTTTTTGCTAGGGCCAACGCGCGAGCAGCACATCCACCGCAGATGACACCTTGGAAACTGGGTGACTTACCGAAAGCAGGAATTACTGCACTAAGTCTAAAATGTTTTGTTGCAAATGACTTTAAATATTTTAACGAACAGTGTTAAGTTACTTAAGTTAAAGTTGAAGCGGCATGCCCAGTTCAGGTCAAGGTATTTTACAACTTTAAAAAATATTTACTTTTTAAATGACGATTTTGCTGCATTGAGTCTATTCTATGTATCTGCATTGAGTCTATTCTATGTATGATTTTGCTGCATTGAGTCTATTCTATGATCCCATTGAGTCTAAAATGTTTTTGTTGGGACACGACATTAATATAGCCTACAAACGTCTGACATGAAAATCTAGTTTTTATGTAGGCTTGAATTTACTTATAGTTTGTCAAATTAATATGTACTACATTATAATAAAAAAAATGTGGTGTAAATATTCTACACTTTTAAAAAATTGATATCTACAACAAAAATTAAAATTTATTAAAAATTCGATGATAAAACATTTAAAATATAGCCAAGAAACTAGTAGTAAAAAGTGAATCCTCTAGTGTATATAGTTTCAAACAAAATGTTCCTTGAATTTAACATTGCAGGTAGGGCCTATAGGGCTTTCCGGGACCCCTTAACATTAAGCACACACCCTAAAGTAAAATTAATTCGTGAATTAATGGGTTAAGTTCATTTCTTTCTTCAACAGCCACACTAAAATATTATTTTCCAAAAGTAGATACTATGTTCTAATTATGAGATATCTAAATAGCATACGGTAAACTAATTTTACGAGTGCAATCCATTAACTTTCCCCTGCGTTTTTTGTTTCAGGAAATCGAATTTTAATACAGTATATCTGTTGAAGATGGCAGGTGTGAAAAGAAATGTAATTCTTTATAATTTTTCTGCCAAAAAGTCTGCAGCATTATATAACATTCCCTATACTGCGTACGTATTAAAAGGGAGAAAGTTAAAAAGTTAGAAACTGACTTCAGGAGGAGTAGAATTACACTCATAGTACATTAGTAAAATAAGTGCCCATATCACGAATCAGACTGCATCATCAGACTTACACCTGGTCATACAATTGAACCAAGATTTAATAACTACACTTACCACTGAAACAATTACATCGACACCTACACTCACATATACTTACAAACATTACACTCATGCTAATATGTAATCCTAAATCTATGTTTACATATTTATTTTTCGACATACGCTCACACTTCACGTAGTATTATTACACCTCCCGCGTTACACACATTTAAAACAAATTTTTCACTACAATAAATAAAGTTACTCTATTATTTACTAGAAAAAAATTCACTTATACCTACAATAATTTATCTTCTGATAATTACGTTGATTAATTCAATTATTTAACTACCAATAAATATGAATCGAGTTTAAGCATCTTCAAGACACCATCTCGCGTGCAATATGCTTTTCCTTCAAAATTTATAAACCTGAGAGTAGTTTGAAATTCTGTTCGTAAAGCAAACATCATTTCATTTCTGTTTGTTTTCATTGATTACTTCAATGAATTTTTAAATACTGTGTTTTTTATTCGTCCGTCGGTTTTCATTGTTCACTTATTTCCACAGCCTGCCATTCATTTTGCAAAGAACTTCCACTCCACGACAGGAACGCACATTTCGGCCGACGGCGTGTTGCTCTAAACGCAACAGAGGTACAACGGAACATTTTTTTGCCTGAGTGGAGGTCATTGTGAGCTAGGAGCGGCGCGCAGCATGAGCTCTAGTGGCGCCATCTGTGGCTCGCAGGCAGAAAAGCGGGAATCGAAGTGAGGTCCACCCTGCGGAGTCAGCCGTCTCTTCTCCCAGGCCCCGCCCCAGCGCCGCCCCCGCCGCCCACCCGCCGGCGCCCCTGCGCCACCCCGCGTCACCCACGCCTCCCGACGCCGCCCCCGCGCCGCCCCCGCAGCTGGCAATGGCTACCACAGACGGTGCGCCGGCACACTCAAAACGAGAGCAGAGTCCAAGAACATCTGTCATTGGAATAGTAACATCCATAAAAATTTTATTCTGACCTTGAATAAAATTACATGTCTCTCTAAAGAAATAAGTCGTTCACTTACAGATTAAAGCGCATTAAATTCCAAGGGGAATTGTTAAGTGTCAATAATTCTAATCAACGAGTGTGGTTACATTCACAATGGTACACCTACTTTTTTAGACAGACTTTTAAATTTTTTATTTGTAAAACAGGTTCACATATCTTCGTTAAAATTGATACATTTCGGAGAACACTATGGTCCCATCATTTTGCGATTAGTGATTAAATGTTTATAAGTGGACAATGAGGTTATTTAACATTAGCATTAGGATTAAGGAAATACACAACTGATTGAGGTTTATGTAGCTGTTAGAAAGAAAACTAGAACATTGAAATTTGAAATGTAATAACATTAATTCGTGATGTAATTCTTATTTCTGAAGAATTTAATCATAGAAATTTGTCAAAAAGTAGAATGACTTGTTTTCAAATTGTTAAGAATGAATTTAGTAAACAAATAAAAAGAAATATCACACGAATAAGAAACAAAATCACTATTTAAATCAACAAGTCAAGATTAATGCAAAGACAAAAACAAAAAATGAGTTCCAATTTGGAGAACTTTTGAATTTCACATTCTAGAATTTGCGTACGAATTTCGCGCCTAGTATGCGCGTTATTTACTTATACAATGCGTGGAATACTATACATTTTTATTCATTACTGTAATTGTGCCAGTGTAAAACAGGTACATCAGAATCAACTTACATATTTTTTATGAAATTTTGTGCTAATCGAGCCCTAAAACAAACTCGACATTTTAGCTGATGAAATTGATGACCTCTAGTGGATATTCATTAGCAGAACAAAATTAAAATTATCTCATAAATCCTCATTTAAGGCTCGCATTGAATATTTGATAGAGCTATAAATATAAAACTACGTGTTTCTCTCTCCAAAAAAGGGAATAACTGTTGAGTAATTTCTCTAGCATAAATAATTATTCAAATCATTCATAATTCCCAAACCTGTAACATAAATGCGCTTAAGGTATCAGTGGAAATGGGACAAGCGAACATTACAGCAATATTTAAACATCAGTAGGATGCAGAGGTAAACTATGGATGCAACTATTGTGCTATGAGTTGCGGAAGATTCTTTTGCAGTTAGAACTATGCCCAGTTCTGAATTCAGCGGTCCTGAATTTTAATGTCTTTTGATCACATAAAATACGCATTCTCCTAACATACGTAATCATATTAAATGTTTTGTGTAGCATTCTTTCAATATCGAGATCAATGTGTTATTAAACATACTGTCAATAAAACAATTTCTTGAAATTACCGTTCTTTGTATCTTTATCAACAATACTTTTACAAATTATGCAATAGACATAATGTATGTACCGCAATCAAATGCATATTATATAAAAAAAGTAAGATGAAAAGTTAACTACTAAACGATCATTAACAGTCGCATAACGATGCTATTCCGGTACATAAAAAACATCAATGATGGGATGTCATCGTAGATTAAATAAATGTTCGTTTTTATTTACGAGCTAATAATACATGTGAATAACAATATATTAAAATTATTTTCTGCTAGCTTTTTATTAAAATATTTTCAACTTGTTGAGGTGTAGCAAAGTCACATACATTTTGAGCATTTTCCGAACCAGCGGTCCAAGTACTAGTTCCGTATTCAGTATGTTACGAATGCATTGTATTGCATCGTGTTAACGGGCAAACCTGATTGCAAGAGAAAACCGGGGTTTTCAAAAAGCGTTCACAACTGACAATAGTTTCTATTTTTGTGTAAACATCCAATAAGCGTTGAAATATGAAACGAATACTTAGGGTCAGGAATCGTCCTAAATGATGAAACGGTAACTCCATACCTAAGGGAAAATGGAGGGAAAAACCTGCGCTGGGGTTCAGTCACTGGTAAGCGACTAAAAAAATTCATTTATATAAACCATACCGAACAGATAAATATCTCTTTTGTATACCGGCATAGTAAACGCTATATTCTGTTGCAAGAAATTGTTTATGAAAGGGCCTTTTACTGCACAAATGATGGCATATTATATTTTACGGCACGAACGATTGCGTCATCTCACATTAAGCCAATCGCAACGAGAGAATCTTGGGAAGGTAGTGGTAAACGGAAAAGCCGACCCCCGTTTCGTTTCCCCACAAAGATGTCAAATACCCGAGACGTCACAAGAAAGTAGTTTCGCAAAACTTAAATTTGATTCTCTTAAAGATTTATAATGCTGTTATACAAAAAAATAGCGTGTGCAACTCGTTTATAAAGTCGCTCTATTGCATTTGTACAAATTTGAAAACTCCCTCCTAAATTCGCTCGAAAGCGACGCTCGAAAACAAAACATGTACTCATGCAATAAAGCTTAACATTATAAACTAATTGCACAAAACTACTATTAATTATCACTCTACGAACATTTTATAGCAACCGTACCTAGCTTCACTCCAACTGTTCAATAATTCTCTAGTGATGGATATATTTTAGGGGGCTATCCTACTTGCTATCGATGACAAATAAATCGTGCTAATGACATTGGAAAAGTGATCCGCATCAATACAATTTAAATAGAACACTGAAACAATGGAACCAAGTTTAAAATAATTCAAAATCTTCCCAGAGCAAAATACTGTACGCCTCATTGTTATTTTGCATAAAGTGAAGTGCATATCTCTTAAAAACATTCTGTGAAATTCGTCTTTTCCTTCTTGAGTTCTTTTGACCGCGAATTTTAGAGCAAAATATACACCCACATACCTGAACACTGGTGACACCCATCAGACACTCAGATATCAAAATCTGCCACGATTCTTAGATAACGTGGAATGCCTTCTCTTCCATTCGTTCCTTAAAATTCAAACGTGGCTTTTAGAATTAATATTTTACTTCCATTCAGTCAGTAATGCAGCTTTGCTGTTCTTCTCTACCTCTCGGCGAAAAGACCCAAATTGCGAGCTCGATTATTGGGAAACGCAGATTTTATGATCGCCCCCTCCCCCACCGTGTCTTCCTTCGCATTCACTCCCCCACCCCACCCCCCGCGTCCTACCCGTGCTACCACCCCTCGTTTCCTCCCACCCCGTCAGGCACCGCCCGTATGCGAAAATATCTGCTACATGTTTTATACTCTCTTCGACGTTAGCTTGGATACCTACTCTCATAATGTTTAATTATCTTTAGGTGGTGAAAATTTGACAGATAGCAGCATCCTTCTCACAATAATAATAAAAGAATAGGTCAGAACAAATCGTTCAGATGACATTAGAACTCTGTTCTCCTTAAGTCCCTAGATACAGAGAGTAGCACAACTGCCTGAACATTTGAAGGCATTATCAAGGTTTCTGAAGGTATTGATAATTATTTAGGATAGATTAGTGGTTCCTAACACACACAACTCCAAAACTCGAAGTCTTGTCAACTGGATAAAAATAGCGGTATCATCGGTAGAAAGGAATGCGTTACTCTCTATAATAATTAAACAAGAGTCTTAATTATTAAGGGAGACTCTAAGCACTTCCATACTATTCAAAAATACAGAATAACGGAGCGGAACTCAACAGATTCACGAAGACCCCAAAAGTAACTGTGCAGAAATATTTTATTGTTTATTTTACACAAAGTGGGCCAATGCTTCCTAAAAAACATCTTAAGGTTTAAAGTGTCATGTTGGTACTCTCATTGTTACCCATTTTCCTCAACCCTCATTGGACGGCGCAGTTTTGTTTGCAAGACAATAATAAGTTCATGTTGATGACTGACATGCCTATTTTTACAATGCATACAGTGTCTTTTTGTCTCTGTACGTATTGTGATTGCATGCCTTTAAAATTTTTGAATGTCAGGTATCTCATGTATCAGATGTACAGCGCATACAAAGTTAAATTTACGTTGCATGGTTTTAACATGTACAAAAAATTGCTTCGTCTCGATTTCAATGTCACGTAAATGATACGTTACAATTTATTCCATGACGGGACATTTAGATTTTCCGAGGTATTTTATTACAGTTTTTAAATGTTGGGTACATTTGAAAATTATAATGATCAACCATTTAAAAATTTGTTAATGTTCTACAACTAATTGTTTTACAACTAATACATACTCAACTGCACATTTATAAAAATGCTTCAACAGTAATACTTATATAATGGTGATAATGCCGTAACTTATTTTAGATTACATTGTTATACAGAGGAAAATGTCAAACCTAAGTTTCAGATTAGCAGATATGAACATTAAAAGCGTACCTATATGACGTTTTTGTGCGTAAACATGAATTTGTGCATGATGCATGTAATGCCGGGAGTTTCACGATGAGATGTCCAGTGAGTTGCATGAGGTTGGTCTAGTTACGATAAAATTCCTGTCATCAATGATATTATTTCTTTGCCTACCTAAATTCCTAAAAAATAAGCGCAAAAGCACCCGCACTCTAGTGCTCATCTTCCTTGTTCTTTCTCACCGATGTTCGTTTCTGCCACCAGTTCCACATGAATTGTCTGGTGCGTTAGTCGCTCGCTGTGAAATTCCCGAACCGCGGGCTCGATTATTGCCAGGTGCTGAATTTATGATTTCACTGCCCCCTCCGTTCTTTTTGTGAAAAAATATATTCTATGTTATATAATACTTTCTTCGGAATTTCATGTTAAGTTGGCCTGGTCTACCTCTTGGCGAGGTCTATCCTAACATTTAATCATTTCCTTGTGATGAAAATCTCTCACTTCGCTCACAATCAATAATAAATCAGTTCAGAACTAATCGTTCAGATGGCATTATACAGTAAGCACTCCCTTACAACTCGAAACAGGAAATAAACGAAACTCAACATATTCTCAAAACACTGTAAAACTAATATCGCATGAAGTATCCAATGTTCATTCCACCTACAAGAGTAGGCATGCTTCCCTTACTACCATAAAATTCATACGTCATCAATGTTACGTTCCCTTTCGTCGATCTCAATTTCAAGCACAAACTCCAAAACTCCTGGACCCTGGCGACAACCTCGCAGCTGCCCGCTGCCCCGTTGTCCACTTGTGCCACTGTTTCCGCGTTCTCGCGAGAAAGCCTGATTGCGAGCTCGATGTTTGCGAAGCTCAGAATTTATGATTGCTCTGCCCCCCCCTCCTCCGTCCTTGCCTGAAAAAATACAATTTTTATGTTAAATAATACTTTCTCCGGAATTGCATGTTAAGTTGGCTACTTTTCCTCCTAATATTTAATCATTTCCTGGTGATGAAAATCTGTCACTTATCTCACAATCATAAATCAAGTGAGAACGAATTTTTCCGATGACTCAAAGTATGCACTCACAACTCGAAACATGGAATAAATGTAACTCAACACATTCCCCCCAAAAAAGTCCAACTAATAATGCTTGTAGTATGTTTATACCACATAAAAGAGAAGTTCAGCTTCCCTTACTACGATAAAATTCATACGTCATCAACGTTATGTTCCCTTCTGTCTACCTAAATTCCACACAAAAATAAACTCCAAAACACCTGGACCCCGGCTGCAGCCTCCCAACTGCCCGCTTTTGCCACCGTTTCCGTGCCCGTCCTCCGCCGCTGCGAAAAGACCCCGATCGCGAGCTCGATTATTGCGAAGCGCAGAATTTATGATTGCCCTGCCCCACCTCCCGCCCTCCCCCGCGTCCGCGAGGGCGGCGGCTGCTTCTAGAAAGATCGATGCCGCGCGGCCGCCGCGCGCATAATGGAAGGTGCGTTTCGCGCGGCCTCCGCTGCCGTACATTTCCCCGCCCCGCTCCGCCCCGCCCCGCCCCGCCCCGCCCCGCCCCGCCCCGTCTCCACCCCGTCTCCATCCCGTCTCCACCCCGTCTCCACCCCGTCTCCACCCCGTCTCCACCCCGTCTCCACCCCGTCTCCACCCCGTCTCCACCCCGTCTCCACTCCCGTCTCTACTCCGTCTCTATTCGTCTCTACTCCGTCTCTACTCCGTCTCTACTCCGTCTCTCTACTCCGTCTCTACTCCGTCTCTACTCCGTCTCTACTCCGTCTCTACTCCGTCTCTACTCGTCTCTATTTCCTCGTCTCTACTCCGTTCTACTCCGTCTCTATCTCGTCTTTACCTGTCTCTACTCCGTCTCTACTCCGGTCTCTTACCTCGTCTCTACTCCGTCTCTACTCCGTCTCTACTCTCCGCTTCTTACTCGCCCTACTCCGTCTCTACTCCGCCCTACTCCGCTCCTACTCCGTCTCCACTCCGTCTCCACTCCGTCTCCACCCTGTCTCCACCCTGTCTCCACCCTGTCTCCACCCTGTCTCTACCCTGTCTCTACCCTGTCTCTACTCCCTGTCTCTACCCTGTCTCTACCCCGTCTCTACCACGCCCCTACCCCGTCTCTACCACTGCCCTACCACGTCTCTACCACGTCTCTACCACGTCTCTACCACGTCTCACCACGTCTCTACCACGTCTCTACCACGTCTCTACCACTGCCCTACCACGTCTCTACCACGTCTCCTACTCACGTCTCTACCACGTCTCTACCACGTCTCTACCACGTTCCCTACCACGTCTCTACCACGTCTCTACCACTGTCTCTACCACGTCTCTACCACGTCTCTACCACGTCTCTACCACGTCCTCTACCACTGCCCCCTACCACGTCTCTACCACGTCTCTACCACGTTCCACCGTCTCCACCCCTGTCTCCACCCCTGTCTCCACCCCACCCCTCCACCTCTCCCCGCCCTTATACCCTCCCCGCCCGTACACCATCCCCGCCCCTCCACATCACCCCGCCCTTACACCCTCCCCCTCCACTACTCCCCGCCCCTCCACCCCTCCCCGCCCCACCCTTCCGCGCTCCGCCCCGGCACCTCACGAAACATTCGCACCCTCTGAGAGACTCCGTCCTTCCCCGCCCCTTGAGCGCCGACTCTGATAGCGCCGACGCCGCGTTATTATCTGAATTTACTGACCTCTTTCGCGCGACCCGCTTATACACAGCTTTATGTATACATCATTCATTTATTGTTAGAATATACATCGTTCAGCCTTTCCACTCTTCTGTTGAGTGGTAGCTTATTCTGAGCTAAAAAGTAAAATATTTTATGCTAAAATATAAGGAGTGGGGAAACTGATTGAACTCCGCGGGAGAATCATTAATAGATGATTGAAATTTAAATTATTTTTAAACGATAGTCGGAAGAAAAGCATTTTAGAAAGGGATGTCACTGGCATTTTATATTGAAGTAATAACGTATTACTTATATTAAAAGTATAATCTACTCACTAGAGTTAGGGTAGAAGGATTGTGCAGTTATTTTCGGTTGATGGAATCAGAAATTGCGGTAGGTTTGAATAATTTGTACTCATTGATTTTAGGCTGAAAGCAGAGTGAAGGGTTGCGTTCCTGACAAACCGTAGAATGTTGTTTGCAATACACAAAATTTGTGGGATGCAGAATGGAGAAGTGAGAGGAAAGTGGATTTATACAGGAACACTCATTTTGGGGCTAAGATCGCTTTTGAAATCTATAAGAAGATGAAATTTCGCATTGGTTTGTTTCACTTACGCAACTTCTACGCGGTTATAAAGTACGACTTATCACCTGCGTAAGAGAACGAGGTTCTGTAAATTGGAAGGTTCCAGGTTCAAGTCATGTAGATGTATTTGCGGGAGAGGACGATTAAGCTGATTAACAATGACATTGTCTAGAGAATAATATTCGAACCTATCGATTTTGTCGTTTCTTCCCATGATTCTATAGCGTGAGTCAGAACAATATCTCACCAAACAATACGGACCGCCGCGAGATATTTTCCGTCCTTCCCTCTGCAAGAGCCGTCTTTACAGAAAGGCGTTGAGGTGTTTACCTACCCTCAATGTACTTCCATCTCCTCCAGTGCCTAGTACTTTAGTGAGTCTCTATGTTTCTTAAAATTCCAAAAATAGTTCGATACGTAATGGTTTACTTCCATTTAACCACATACGCAATATTTGCACTCTTCTCGATGAATCTATTTTACATTAAGGAATTTCATTTCATCGGACGATTTTGGCGATTTTAATTTCTTATTAAGAAACGTAAAACTACGTCTAAATTAAAATTATATGCAATGATTTGTTCTTAACATTTAAATCTGATAATTACTAATGACATTTTTATTTTCGGAATCCTCTCCAGAATAAATTAAAGCGTTACAAATGTTCAGAATTTCAGAATCGAAATTCCCCACTTGCAACAACTTTCGCCGATTATTCAAAGGACTTCAATTTCCGACATTTTTTTTAAAATTTCGGAGAGATTGCTGAAATCCGAAAAAGGAATTGAAAACCTATTGAATGACTGAGTGCAAAAGCAATAGCCTCGAGGGGAGCGAATCCATTTTTGCTTTATCGCGCCGCTCGAATATGGCTGCTGGTGGCGGGCGAGGCCGGGACCGCACGTGAACAGGTTCCGAAGAGGAATCTGATTTAGCTTCGTGTCTGCCCGAGGCGGACTCCGGATAACATACAGGTTTTAAAGCCTGGAATAAAAAGCCCCAAAAGATCCTTGGGAGATTTTATGCGTTCGAAATATTTACCGATTCAAAGAAAAGAAAAGTGGGTACGGCACGTTGTCAAAATAAAAAGAAGTTAGTATAAATGGTCGTAAAATCAGTATTAAAATCTGCATTTAAAAAGTATCCCAAACTTTGTTAGTGATCACTTTTTATGTGAATACCACAAAAAATTAAAAACTTTAAAAATTATATGTATGGTCTCTTGCTGTTTGTGAGATTAAGTTAAAAGTGACATGACTTTTTTTAAACATTTCGAAATCATTTTAACTTCATGGAGCAATTTTAAACAAATGTTACCCGAATACCGTTGGGTCGCAACATACGACAGTTCGCGATTCAAATGTCCCATATTTTTAAAAAAATTCTTTACATTTGAAACCCGAAATTCATTCAGGTATTTGGGGTTGCCAACCTAATGCGAGCAGGTCATTGTGAGTCGGGGCTGGGGGTGGCAGTACAAGGAGAAGGGCAGGGAGGGAACAGGAAGACGCAGGGTGGGATGGATGGAGAGAGGAGGTGTGGGGGAGCATACGGGGTGGAGAGAGTGAGAAGGGGGTGGCGCAAATCGGAGGAGAATGGACCATGCGTGAGCGTGCCGTGGCATGGCGGGAAGTAGGTGATAGGGAAAGGGCGGCGTGAAGTGGAGCAGGAAGTAACAGACAGGATGAGAAAAAACGGGGAAAGGCGTGGCTGGGGTGTAAATAAAATTATTCCCAACTTAGATAACACACAAAATTAATTCCCCTCCCCGCGATATTAATAGATGATTCCAATAAATACATACGTGCTCAACCCCGTTTTGTTTCAGATGGTGTATTATAATGAATAGAGTAGGTAATGTTACTCTGAACTATTCTAATGATTTTATAGTGAAATGATGAGGTATTCGAAGTGACATGAAAACAACAACCACAAACGGAGATGCGTAAGCGTATTATTCAATTTTTCTACTATTTTGAAATAGTATACAAACGGAGAGATCTAACCACAAGTATATTGTCGAAAGTATCAATTTGTAGTGAAATATTAACAATTGTTAAAGCGTATTTCATACCCCTGGTCTTGTATTGGTTTTGCGTGTAACATTCTCAGTGGTGAACAAACCTAATTGGAAAGCATCAACGTCGACATGACTCTCTGTTAAATTAGATCCAAACTAGTTATGAATGTTAAATTAGTTTAGTAGATGAGATTATAATGCAACTGTAGTTATAAACTATGTATCGGTAATTTTGCATATAATCGTTTAGCAGCTAAAGTACTATTTGATTCCAAATCCCTAGTGATCAGAGCAGTATTCCCTAGTTAGGTGAATTAACTTAACCCTTCTACATCCTACGTATCTCTGTTAATAACTCCCTTTCAATACATTCCCTTTCACATCACCCTGCTACTTCCATTGTAATTGAGAGCATACGAAAATCCTTCACAGAATACGAATTATTGTTGATTAAATCATTCACCAATTGTCGCAAGAGATATATTGCCTTTTTTTTACTCCCGGCACATTTTTATTTCCAAATTAGTCTGTTGAAATTCATTTTTGCTCTTAGCTTCACAGCATCATTCTATAGGGTGTGATTAATTCCTGTAAAATGTTTCAATAGGTTTTATGTGTTATATACAGAGCACGTGAAACAAAATTATGTTCATGAAATGAATATCTACGATCGGATAATTGCCTAAGTACGGAAAGTTACTTAATGAATTAATTATATAGCGAGTTTGTGTTTATGATTAAATCTACCCAACTTATTTTAATGTGTACCATATTGCAGGGGAGGTGTAATCTCACTTGGAACATGTTTGCCGGTGTTTTCACTACGGCTTCAGCTAATTTGGAAAGTGTCAACTAATTTAATAAATGAGAGCAAACATTTGAATGGAATTTGGAAGGGAATGTGCAAACGATACTAATAAATGATCTCTGTGCACGAAACATATTCATTATTATAAAAGATATTCCACATTGTAACAATAGGTTGTTCCGCAGAAATTTTAATTGTGTCGTGGAATGTAAATTAAGGAGATTGTATATATGTAACCACTTTTCACAGACAGACGTTGATCCACTGAAATGTAACGAATTTTAAATGCATGAGACACGTAGCAATTGGGCATCTCTAAAGAGCAACGATTGTGAGAAAACATGAACGAGCTGCATTGTGGAGTTAAAGGGGAGTGCGTGATTTGGGCGCAGTTCCCTTCGGCCGCTTCTGATGCCAAAGTATAAACACCAAACAAAACTATTCATGACTAATATTGAATAAACATTAAATAATGATTAAATATCATGTTTCCGTGATAATGGCAAAATAAATTATATCCATTTTTACGAATACCATTAATGTGATTGAGTTAACAGAAATCAGAAATTGCTGATTATGTTGATAATATTTTTTACTTTCATATAAACAAATATTTATTAAATAATTATTTAAATAGTATTGTTAATATATTTAATTATTGAAGGTATTAATTTAATTAAATAATAATAAAAACGAATTTTAACGCAGAGTAATATCTACAAAAAACAGTGCCGGAGATATGAAAATACAAAATATAAAGTCTCTACTTCCACCATACTCTTCTAATTTAAATACACAAATAATTTAATTGGTTGCAAAGAGAGAATAAACGCCATACACCAAACCGGAGCAAAAAATTGGCAACGTGACTTGGGTCATGGGAAGTTTGGCAGGTTGGTATTGATTAGGTAAGTAGGTAGGTAGGTTAGAAAACAGGTTAGAAAGTATGCACAAAACACGACCTACAGTAATCTAGTTAAGGGTCATAATCCGCAAATGCGTATTGACTAATAAAGGAAAATATACACCATAGGTTGGTTTGTTCATTTACGATAATTAATAATAGGCAATCACTGTTCTGCGAGTTTTAATCATAAAAGGCAAATATTAGGTAAAAAAACGCCCAGATGTCTTTAAGTGAATGACTACTGATTATTGCTCTGGCAAATAACTTTTTACTTTCTCACACATACTTGGAAAGAAGCGAGAGTATAGTGGGCCGGAAAATGGCGAATTTACGACAGATAAACTCTTATTGTCGGGCCCTGGTAACGAAATGTAGATAAATCTTTCTCCTATACGAGTATTAAATTATTTCGTCTAAAACGTGTAATCAGAATCCATGTTTCGTGGGTTCTTGATATCGAAAGATCGATTGATGGCAAAACGTCTGTCTGTCTGTCTGTCTGTCTGTCTGTCTGTCTGTCTGTCTGTCTGTCTGACTGCCAGTCTGTCTCTGTCTCTGTCTCTGTCTCTGTCTGTGTCTGTCTGTGTCTGTCTCGGTCTGTCTCGGTCTGTCTCGGTCTGCCTCAGTCTGTCTCGGTCTGTCTCGGTCTGTCTCGGTCTGTCTCTGACTATCTGCCTGTCTAAGTCTGCTTGTTCTCTTGCCTTGCCTCTGTCTGTCTGCCGCTGTCTACCTCTCTGTCTCTGCGTCTGTCTGTCTCCAACTGCCCGTCTCTGTCTGTTCGTCCTTCGGCCTGTCGGTCTGTTCGTCTGACGGTTCGTCTGTCCGTCCGTCCATCCGTTTATCTGTCCATCCGTCCGTCCACCTGTCCACATTGTTCGTGGGGCACTCTGCTCCGTCTATCTGTTCGTTCGTACGTCTGCCTATATATGTTTGTCTGTACGTCCGTTCGTGCGTGCGTCGGTCCGTCCGTCCGTCTGTCCGTCCGTTCGTCTGTCCGTTCGTCCGTCCGTCTATTCGTCCGTCTATCCGTCCGTCTGTCCGTCTGTCCGTCTGTCTGTCCGTCCGTCTGTCCGTCCGTCTGTCTGTCCGTCCGTCTGTCCGTTCGTCTGTTCGTCCGTTCATTACTTCTTGGCTGTCCGGGTGACGCCGCGTAGTGGGCTGAGAGGCCGACGTTTCGCCTGACATGTCGCAGGCTTCCTCAGGGATTGACATCGCGATGTTGTGCGACGGGTGTTATATATTGTCCGGCCGGGTGGTGTGGGTGCACCGTGATTGGCGGAGGGGTCGCTCTGATTGGCTGGCGGTCTGTGCCAATCAGAGCACGGACAATATATAACACCCGTCGCATAACATCGCGATGTCAATCCCTGAGGAAGCCTGCGACATGTCAGGCGAAACGTCGGCCTCTCAGCCCACTACGCGGCGTCACCCGGACAGCCAAGAAGAAATCGACGCGAGCCGCGGAAGCTTACGTGTACATTTGTCCGTCTGTTCGTCTGTCCGTCCGTTCGTCTGTCAGTGCGTGTGTCAGTCCGTCTGTCCGTCCGCGGGCAGTCCGTCAGTCCGTCTGACCGTCCGTCCAAATACCTAAATTGAAATCAAACATAGAAGAACATAGAAACATAGCATTAAAATCGAGAATAAACATAAATACCGAATTTCTAAACTTATTAAATTAGAAATTAGTGGAACTGTTTAATTCAATTAATGTTTGTACAACATTTTATTTGTATGTCATTCATTTTCAAATTTTAAATTCTGTATTATATTTTCTGCATTTAAATGAAACATGGAAAATGAATTATGCTATTTGAATATTGAAATGGCATCATATGCATAACTGTAAAAACTGATCACGGACACAATTTCAACAAATGTACCAATTACAATAAATTACTAAAATAAAACAAACTGACGAATAATTAATATCTTCATGAATGAGATAATATAATAAACACTATACTATTAAATCCTCTGTGAACTCAGAGTATGAAACTTCGTTGGGAATGAAGGGATACCATGTTTTATGGTAAACATAACTTATCGTTTTATGATACATTACATGAGATATATCATTATATGATTATGTGTGGTTTGAATATCCAATAAATATATCGTACTAGCTGAACTTGGCAAGCGTTCTTCTTTTCTTTTACCTCTTCCTCCTTCCCTCCCCATTTTTCTCTTCTCCTCTTTTCTCCCTCTCTCCCCATCTCTCCTCGTCTCTCTGTCCCCGTCTCTCGTCGTCTTTCTCTCCGACTCTCCCAACCTTTACCCCTTCTTCATCCTCCCTCTCTCTCCCTCCCTTTCTCTTTCCCTCCATGTCTCTTCCCCTCTCTCTCTCTATCACACTCCGTCTCAGTCCATATCTCAATCTGTCTGACTCTGTGTGGGTCTCTCTCTGTCCCTCTCATTCACATTTAGATGCAGATTCTGCAGGTCTCTGAGCAGGTGGGGAAATATCGAGAAGCGTCGGACAAGCGAAAATATATTTTCGCTTGTCCGACGCTTCTCGATATTTCCCCACGATACAATATTCTAGAAGATCTCATCCTGTAGATTACGATGTGAAAACGTTTTGAGACCTTTGGTTTCAAAATTTTAGTTTTTAATAACCTAGAAAGCTTCGTTTAGAAGTTATTTGATTTATTTTAGTAGTTATTCTGCTATTCGGGAGCCGTGATGAATCCAACAAACCAGAGACAATTAAAGTTGGTCCAGCTCCGTTGGTAAGTTATAAATGCTAATGCTGTTGTAACTAACCCTATATATATATATATATATATATATATATATATATATATATATATATATATATATATATATAAACACATCATAAGTGATTTGGCTGACTACTAAAACGCCATTAGCATTTAAGGAAACTATAAATGTATTATTAATAATAAACTTTTCAACTAAAAGAATGTTATTCCAATAATTGTTATGCACCAATTGTAATATTTTTTGATGTTTTGTTGTAACTGAAACGTTAATGTTTTAATGACAAAATTGTTGGTAGGAAAATAACATCTTAACGTTGAATATTTATTGCACAGTTTTCATAATTTCATACATAAAACTGAAATAATTTTGAACGAAACTAACTGAAAAGTCTTTCTTGTGAGAAGAAACGAGGTACAAAAATATCCAAAAATGGTACAAGAGTTAAACGCAAAAAAATATTAAATTCTCAAATATTAAATTTATGAGACTTTTTGCAATAAAATCACTCGCCATTAATTACACTAAAAGTATTACATGTACAAAAATAAAATATTCTATTTTTGAATCCCTTGAGAAAAACTTTTAATTGCTGGACAAAATATCTTTTTAAAAACGCTAAGGTATTGTTTGCATTTTTTCAAAAATCACAAATATCAAAAACTAAAGATATCTTTTTTATCATGAACGTACATAGTAGCAATGTAATTATTAAAATTATCTATGAATAAATTAAGACAAAATATTAAAGCTCCTTAATAAAAATAGAATATTTACAAGAAAACTTTTCTTTTACCAATAAGCAGAACGAATATTCTCTTAAATGAAGTTCTTGTCATTGAAAGCTATGAACCGTAACTACTCCGCTCTTCAAATCCAACCCTCTTATACTGAAAGGAGATGCATGCGAAGCACAAATCAAAGAAGGAGAAACTAATGAGAAAGGTGAGAATGATAAACTTAATTTTAAGGAGCTTGGCTAAGAATTACTTCTAATGCCACAGCTCAAAGGAATCGCTGGCAGAGTTGCCTCTGACAACTGTATGTGGGATTATGAGGCAACGAAAGAAAAATCTAAGCTGATGATTAAAATCTGATGATAGAAAAAGGCTTTCCTTTTTCTATCTCATTTCATGAGGTTTTATTTAGCATTCTCAGAATGTAAATATGAAGTTTGTGAATAACCTAAAGAAGGCCCAAGAAGAAAGAGAAAAAAATATCAAGAATAAAATAATGAATGAATTCTAGAAGTTCAATAACTATAACAATACAGTAATAGTTACAGAGATAATAGTACAAACAGAGATATAATAATTACAGAGATACGATGAAATTTAATAAGAATCTACACTGATTTTTATATTTTTAATAATTAATAATTTACTAATTTTTTTAATTTTTCTAGTCACTCCCACCAAATAGAAGAAGTATTTTTGGCTATGACGCTCCTTCAGTACAAACAAGAAAATAAGAAATTACTCTCACAAGAACTTGATAGAGTCTCCATCACTTTGTATATATTGTAATATCTCTATAACTACCCAACATATTTTATTAGATTGCCCAGTGTAATAAGATGCACGTATTACACATAAACTTTCATATTGTCTTCCCAAATTACTTACTAAAATATCTCAAGTATATAATGTTTTCAAATTTCTAAAAGATATAAATTTATTTAATAAACTGTAAATAATTGTATGTGTGGTCGCTAATGACCTTGCAGTTCATGCAACCAAAACATAAAGCTTATTAAAAGAGAATCTACACTCTTTAGATGAAAACATTTTACTAAATTCAAAGAAGCAAAGAAGTTTTTAATATTTAAAGATACATTGCCTATTTTTTCAATCTCTTTTATCTTATGGCATGTTGGCAATAATTGTTCAAGAAGGAAAGGAAAGATGAGGAAGCAGAAATACATGTGTAGACCCATATCTGACTATTAGTGATTCAGAAAAGTCAAGACACTGCTACGACAATTTTAATATTCAAAAGGTAGGTGTGTTTGCTACTTAGTTACGAGAACAGGAGAACTAAAAATATGTGAAGCGACAAGGTTCCTACTAAGTAATGTGATTCTGGCCTGCTCTGATCGTAGTTTCATAATCTGTAGTTTCCCATGGTCTCTACAATCAACTCCAGACGAATGTCGGACCAGTCCCCTAACAAACGGACCACAGACCTCACGCCATCTTTCCTTCCTCTTCTTTGTCCTATCCTCACCCCTTATGTACATACTCACTTACGTGCACTACACTAACACTCATGTCGGGAGACCACATGGGAGCTTAAAGCTGGGGTCTGCTGGGGCGGTGCCCTTCTGGAGGTGAATACTGAATGGGGGAAAATCCACAAATCGACATGTAGGTCGGCGCCGGAACACACCCAGTGAAGGAGGAACATTGTCGCTGTCCAGGATACTCGTAAAACATGTTCTTCGTTACGAGACTAATGGCGTCAACAGTTGACGCGCTCGGAAAAAATACGCCCACAAACTCACACTCTAAGCAACCATAAATAACTGCGTCGACCTTCGTGTTGTGTGAAAAGTAATCAAATATTTAAAATAAATATAGACAAAATATGTAGGAAAATTGTAGTTCACAAAATAAAACAATTACTGAATGGAAAATCACATATGCTGTAGACTTTCCCTTTTAATTCAGGAGTCTTTCGGACGCATGTAAATAATGTTCTTTGCTCATTTGATGCTTTTAGATGAATATTTTGAGTTTATAGCTGTGTCTTTTGAACTTGAATAGTTATATACATAATTTTTTGCTCTTTGAATAATACAAAATCTTCAGGAAGCTATAGTTCATTAATTCTTCATAAGCTTCCGACATAGAAGAAATGCAGAATACCATAAAATTGGAAGGAATAATACAGCAAGTCTCATTTTACTTCCGTTTTTATAACATGGCGCGTGAGGGCCTTATCTTCATGAAAGAATATGGCACGTTTTTGCGTCTTCCTCGGTCATGTCACTAGATGTAGCATGGTCGCGGCCGTATCAAGCAGTGCTGCAGATCAAGCGACATCTAGCCGCACGACCGAGAAAGACGTGAAAAGCCGTGCCATATTCCATTATTAAGACAAAACCCTAACGTGTCATGTTATAAAAACCGGAGTGTAGAGAAAGAAAAACCCTGCACCCTAAATCTCAGAGATGTTTACCAAAGAATCACCTGCGTCGCCTCATGCGAGCGGGAACCGTGAGCTTTTCCGACAGGCCAACTGAGGTCACGTGAGGAGGCGTGAGGTCGCAGCAGGCCACATGAGTGTGCCGGTGATAGAAGAGGTCCCACGACACATGAGTGCACGTATCATCGCGTGAGGCCGAGTGAGGTCACATGTGGCCACGTGATGGCGCATGTCGTCATGCGAAACAGGATAATCTCGTCTGAAGGCTTCAAGAGGACCAGCTGAGGGCCGGACGAGCGCTCTGACCAGACTGATTGAGGGCTCTGTAAGGCTGGAAAAGGGTCGAGTGAAAGCTCGGCTAAAATTGGATGACGTTTCGATCAAGACTGGGTTAGGGCAGGGTGAAAGCTTTGTGAAAGCTGGATAGAGACTTCAATGAGAACCGCGTAGGATTACCGGTGTCCGAATGAGGATTGGACAATGGTTTGTGGGGTCTGGGTGGCGTTGGGGCATTGATCGTAGCGCGCTCACGCGGTGCCTCGTCGCGGGCCGTAGCGCCTACTCACACTTCCCTCATCCCAGGCCCCTGCTGCACGCCTCGCGCCTCACGCCTCGCGCCTCGCCCGCGCCGCAAACCCATCGCGACGCCTCGCTCCGCGTCGCGTCTCCTCGTGTAAACTTGTCGCTGAGCGGCTTACAGCTACTTACAAGGAGGCAGTCAAACGAGCTCTCGAGCGGCAGGGAGGGCGCGAAGAGGGGGAGAGTGTCGGCGCAGGGCGGACCTGAGCGGCACGGAGCGAAGCAGAGCAGCGCGCGGGGCAGAGTTGGACGGAAGGGAGTTGGGCGGAGCGGGGTGGGTCTGAGTCGATGCAGAGAGGAGTAGAGTGAGTGGGGGAGTGAGATGAGGAGGTCGAATGGGCGGAGCGGGGATATATCAGGTGGGCGGTGCGCGCTGTGGGATGGGGGCGGGCGATGAAGAACGGCGGGACAGAGCGGAGGTGGACAGAGCGGGGTGGAGGAGACGAGGTGGGTGATGGGGAGTGGGAGGGACGGAGAAGTGTGGGACGGAATGGGACGGAGGAGAGGTGAAGGCGGAGGAATGGGGTGGGCTGGGGAGCGGGACAGGGCGGAGTTAGTCGTTGTGAGGTGGGGCGCGGCGAGGTAGAGTGGGGCGGAGATAATGGGATGGGTGAAGAGGAGTGAGAGAGGTGGAGCAGTTTGGGACGGAATGGAAAGGAACGGAACAAAGCGTGGTGGGCAGAGGCTGGGTGGAACGGAACAGAACAGGGTGGAGTGGGAGGGGAGGGCAGAGGAATGGGGATGGATAGGGTGGGCGGAGCGGGGAGGGGCGGGGCGGAGCGGGGCGGGGCGGATGGGACGGGGCGAATGGAACGGAGCGGATGGGACGGGGCGGATGGGACGGGACGAATGGGACGGGGCGGATGGAACGGGGTGGATGGGACGGAGCGGATGGGACGGGGCGGATGCGACAGGGGCAGATGGGACGAGGCGGATGCGACGGGGCGGATGGGACGGGGTGGATGGGACGGAAGATGGAACGGAGCGGATGGGACGAGGCGGTTGGGACGGGGCGGATGGGACGAGGCCCGGCCCGGATGGGACGGGGGCGGATGGGACGGGGCGGATGGGGACGGGACGGATGGGACGGAGCGGAGATGGGACGAGGTGGATGGAATGGGGCGGATGGGACGGAGCGGATGGGACGGGGCGGATGGGATGGGGCAGATGGGACGGGGTGGATGGGACGGGAGTGGATGGGACGGGGTGGATGGGACGGAGCGGATGGACGGAGCGGATGGGACGGGGCGGATGCGACAGGGCAGATGGGATGGGGCGGATGGAACGGGGCGAATGGGACGGAGCGGAGTTAGTCGTGAAGTGGGGCACGGCGAGGCAGAGCAGGGCGGATTGGGACGCTAAGGAGCAGCCAGAGGTGGGCGGGGCCTGGTGAGGTGTGAAGCGGCGGGCTGTGCTGGGCGCGGGGAGGGGAAGGGCGAGGCGGAGCGGAGCGCAGCAGCCGCAGAGGGGCGGCGCGGGCCGGTGAGGTGGGAAGCAGCCGGAGAGGGGGGGGGGGGGGGGGGGGCGAGGTGGTGCGGTGGCGCGGCGACGAGTGCAGATTACAAAGGAGGCCGATGCGTTAGGGCACGGCGCACGGCTACGTCCCAGGAGGCCAAAGAGCTGCGACATGGCGCTCCGCCCTCCAGAGCAGCAACGCTCCGAGAAGGAAACGCAGGCGCACCCGCGTAACAAACCTATTGCGGTTACTCTTATATTAAGCACCAAATTTACACAATTCCACATTTTATTTCTAGGTTAATTTTTCTTTCTGAACAAGTTCATTTCTTTTGTAAATAACAAACAATTTACATGAATCTGGAGCCTTTCTATGATTCTGCAATGAAAACTTTGCCTAGAAAGCATTTTTTCAAACCAACTGTTGAGGGCTGAATTGCGGCTGAATCATTCAGAATATCAAAGTAGTTTATTAGAAAAAATATGTTTAAAATTGTCTTACGAGCTTATTTTCCAATTCTCGTCGTTTCCTGCCCGGACACCCTGTAATATAGGGATGAAAAGTAAAAATCCAAATTATTTTGTTTTGAATCATCTATATAGAAATACCTGATGGCTTCGAGAGCTTCTTCCCCAAATGAACAACAATTACTCAAATTGTCAGATTATGAATGGGGGAGATATAGAACTGAACATATTTACGGAAATAATATGTTTTATTAGGAACAACCTTCCAAATTTTTAGGGGCGGCTCAACCCCCTTGGCTCTGCTTGTGCGCACTCCTCTGTCTAAATGGGCAATCTCATGGTAAAGGTGTACAGCACAAACATGATAGCAGAAACATGAGTATTTTACAGTGATACTAAATGATTAAATTATAATTTTTTTCAGTTTTCATAGATGTTGATGCGTGAACACAAAATTACGATCATAAATTAGGTAAACTAGGTTTTAAAAAAGTAATTGCAATCCCTATGGTTGGGAACATCTATAAAATTACCCATGTATTTTCCTCTTTTCAGTAATAAAGGTGAAAGGTAAGCCCCTTTTATTTCGGGTTTAATCCTACATTCAAACTCTTTGTACCCTGTCAACCTGTTTTGCAATGGGTATGGACGCTTTCTCGGAACTGAGGTGACCCAAACGAGATGCCTGATGCACCATTATATTCCTGGAACTGTAGCGGCCGGAACGTTACGCTTGCTAGCCACGTCCTTCATGCCACGTCATTCAATGTCTGGCGGAACGCGACGAAACGACTTTCCGGTACCTCGGGAATACTTGTTAAATTATAATATAAACATTCAACTATTTTTATTAAATTAATCATTAATTTGGGGTGGGGCGTTCGGGAACCTAAAATTTTATAAATGAAGCAATGCATGGATAGCTTTATTATTTTAGAGTCAATTCTAATATATTTATTGGCACTGGAACGATTCTGACCTGTTATATCAACGCGGTAAAATTGTATACATACCATCACGTTCCATCATTACTTCAGGTACACAAGCATTGAGAAGATCTTTCACTTAGAAATTAAAAGGGATGAAAGGAGATATTTATTAGTTTAGTGGTAAATTACGTTGTATTAAGATTTGTGAAACATTAATATTTAATGCGCTTCCTACTTAGATCGTTCAATAAATTCTTAGAAATTCCAAGATATGGAGCTTGTAGAATCGACAGTGATTTTTTACCAGTAAGCAGCACTCCTAAGTAGTCAGCTGTTTGAGTTTCAGCTGTATCCACCATATAGTTTTATTGTTGGCGATTGAAGTATAAGTACTTTTATTTGGTAATAAAAATGGTAAAAGTGAATGTCGAGAAGTGATTAAACACTCTATTTGAAAAGGTTAACGCCGAAAGAAATGAAATCTGAACGTTGAAGTTCATGACACATCTGATCCTGTATTTGCAACTGTTTACAATAAGGTGAATGAGTTTAAACGTGGTCGGACATCCACAAAAGATGAACATCGTTCCAGACGCCATGTGGAAGTGTCAACTCCCGAAAAGATTGACAAAATCCACGATATGGTTTTGAGAGATCGACGAATCAAAGTGCGGGAATTAGTTGAGACCACAGGCGTATCGCAAGGCACAGCCGCTTCAATTTTGCACGAAAAATTAGGTGTGAAAAAATATCGGCAAGATGGGTGCCACGTTTGCTGACAGTGGAAAATTAACGCAGTCGTGTAGTTGACTCTGAGGCTGTTTTGGCGCTTTTCCATCGCAATCCTGAGAATTTTCTGCATCGATACATCACTGTTGATAAAACATGGATACACACTACACTCCAGAGGCAAAAGAATAATCAAAACAGAGAATGTTTGAAGGCGAACGGGCTCCGAATAAGGCGAAGACGGTGAAATCGGAGGGCAGGTTATGGCCACGGTCTTTTAGACTGCTCGCGAAATCATCTACATGGATTACTTAAAAAAGGGGAAAACGACAACAAGAGAGTATTATGCGACATTATTGAACTGGCTGAGCGAAAAAAATTAGGAAAAAACGTCTCCATATTTAAAGGAAAAAGATCCTCTTTCATCAAGACAATCTATGGGTGCACACTTGCGCAATTGCGATGGACGAAATTATGGAATTAAAGTTCCAATTATAACAACATTCGCCGTATTCACCAGACATGGTTCCCAGTGACGTTTTCGTATTTCCCAACCTGAAGAAAAGACTTGGCGAACAAAAGTTTACGTCTAACGAGGAAGCCATCGATCAAACAAACGCCTATTTTGAGGAGTTTCCGAAATCATACTTTTTGGGTGGCTTAAAAATATTGGAAAAACGCATCAAAATATGTATATAGACCTGACAGGTGACTATATTGAAAATAAAGAAATCTACCCAGAAAAGTGTTTTTTTCTATTTTTTCTAAGGATTTATTGAACGGCCCTCGTATTTTTTCTAGAATTCCGTCTTAATTACCTTGTACCACGTTTTATTGTTCTCTTCTGAAGGTTTCGTGCCATTTAAATTGAATAACAACCTCTCACAAATTTACGGGAACGAAAACATCCCCGAGAGAAATTCGCTTACCTTCGACAGCGAGCCGCGGAGGAAAGACGAGCGGTGCGTGAAATTCAACGCTCTAATTGCGAATCGCGAACTGCACCTGCGCGTGATCCAGGGCGGCTCCGCGCAGGAGGCAATCAGCGATTTATTGACTTCGGATTGGCGACGCGTCACTCGACTGAGAAGTCGCCGCCCGACCCTGCGGAGCGGAGCGGAGCGGAGCGCTTGTTAATCGCGAGCGGATTCCGCAACGGAGCTGCTGCTGCTGCTGCTGCTGCTGCCGCCGCCACGCCTCTGTTTTAGAGGCAGGTGATGCGTCGCCGGATATTACGGTGACGTTGCGTGATTGGGACGTGGCGGAAAAAGAGGATAACCTGTATACAGGTCATTACCAGGGTTCTGGCCCATTAGGGCGATCCGACACAGCGGAGCAGGATCTACCTGACTACCTGCTGGTAATGGGGTTACAATCCTAATCAATCCATGTGGAATTTGTAGTGGAGATAACGGATTCGCGGAAGGTTCAGCTTCTTGGTCAGCTACTTTAGCTTTTGGATCAATGACACACTTCTTTAACGGGTTTTCGTCCTGTTTCCCTGATTCTTTGAGCAAATTCTGATCCACTGCACTACAGCCATATAAATTGGCGCAGGATTTAAAAGTAAGGGTTGTACAAATTCCTACGGAGTGGCGGTACGTCACTTGATATCTAGTCCACGGCAGTGTTTGAGAGACCTTACTTGACAGTTATTGTTACAAATTTAGCTCTATTAATTCCCATTTTCACATTAAGACAAAAAATAATCCATTAAAGTGAAATAAAACATCAGTCCGATTTCAAATTCTCAATTAAGAGTAAAATAAAAAAATAATCAAAAGAATGTTGATTTTATAATCCTGTTTATTTAAGAGTAATATAAAATCATGAACTTTCTCCGTTCAGGTTAGAAGGTTTAACAAACAAATATTCTTTTCTGTTCAAAGCGCTGTCCGTCCGTAAGCGAGAATTGTTAACTTATAGAGACGTGTTAATTTATTTAACATTATTTCTAAGTAACAATAAATAAAAAATAATTATTTCTAAACAAACAAACAAATAATTATTTTCAAACAACAATATATAACTGAATTATTTAACAACACAACCCAAAACAAACACATTGAAAGAATTTGCAATTCAAACATATTCCTGTCACTTAGCAAAGATGTTTATATAAGATAGAATTAAGTAAGAAAATAAGCATCAAATTTCCTATCCTATTTATTTCTATAAGTAGTGAAGAATACAAACAACACAATTCTCGCTTATTTGACAGAAAAAAATCTGACAAAGATATTTTCGTACAAAGCCACGAGCCTCGCACCGCTTCAGCATGCGCATGTACACCCGTTTCTGGATTTTAAAGGGGAAATGAGAGCGGAGTTAGGGGAAGTTGCCCGTGCCCGTAGGAGCGTCAGGTTCTCCAAGCGGGCAAGTAGCTCGTACGGGCAAGATTTGACGTGCCTGACTACTTTCATGTGAGTACAATTTATACTTTCCAGTGGCGAAAAGGAACCTTCCCTTTTCGGCGATCCTTCTGACCGGCCTGTCTCGATTTCCCCGGCATCCGTGGCCTCGTTCCCCGAGGACAAATGCTCGCGCGACGGGCACATTTATAAAATGGTCCCACTGTATTATCCTAACCAAATTCCCATTAACCCACCTATTCATCAAGGTATAACCTTAAAGCATTGTACTTGAATCATAATAACGAAAGAATTAATATGATTTTTGACCAGATTCATGCATTCTCTATTTATTTATATTTCTTTGATTGTCATTTAATTCTCTGCAGCTCTTCCTTCCGACCAGTTTATCACACATTTGAATTCTTCCTTCATCTTTTCTCCAGAAGTGTATCGCTCTAAATCTTCCCTTTTAAGCAAGACTTTTTTTAAAGTATCCTTTTTGGTTGCTTTTCCTCTTTTCTAACATCTTCGATAACCTTTTATCATTTTCTGTTCTTCCTAATTTCCCACCCATAGATTTGTATTAAATATTTATGTAGATAATAATATTTAAATATAGTATGAAGTCTAAAGAAACAAGTAGTGTTCAAAAATACCACTCTACTGATTCATACATTGATGAGTTACATCTTATTTTCTCTACTTTCATTGTGGTTTCGGAACTTATGGGCTTTAGTACTTACAACTCTCGTTTTATAAGTCAGTTTGAGACCATGATAAATTGTAAATACGTGTAAGCGAACGTGTAAATGAACAACTTAGAAATGTTCATTTCTAAGCATTCGTTTTGCTTTCGTGTTTCCTAGTGTCTTACAAAGCAAGACTGTATATTTGTCCAAAATACTTGTTGGAACAATCTTAAATTGAATGTATTACTTTCGATGCTCAGATTTTAAAACCACGTAAGTCTGTTATGAGTAATTCTACAGGAACGCATAAATACAACTTGGAAGACAATCTATTTCTTCCTATTGTTTTCTTTCTTTCTATTGTTTTGGTCTTCATCTGAGAGAACAAACTTGCGAGCTTTTAACAGATGATAGGCAATTGTTTCGTGATTCTGAATGCATTTCAATTTTTTCAGATAGATAAAACTTACGTGGTTTTAAAATCTGATCATCGAGATTATGTATACTCTAACACGCATACCCTGCCCTAAACAACAATCGAGTATTGTACAAGCATAATGAAATTTCAGTTATATTATAATTTTATTGTATTGTATTCTGTATTATGTGTTTTAATCATCTCAAGACGCAACGCCTTGATTAAATCAGATTGCACATTCTGTCGAGGCCTCCGCTGCAGGCTTTGCCAGCGCCACCCGTTCTCAGAATCGGCCCACGTAGATTACAGCCGCAACACCAGCAAACGGCGCGTCGCTTCTCAGAAATTATTGCACCCTGCAATCAACTTGATACTTTAGCTTCATAAGACTCGTCAAAATTCCTAATTTTCAATTTGCTGTATATTTATATAACTTGTATAAATTATAATTTAAGCACAGCTCAAAACCTTTTAAAGACAACCATCTGATGTCAATCCTCATTGGATGAGAGACACAGAAGCGCGCGTTGCATATCTTCTGCTACGTCGTACTAACGGCATCTTCAGTACTTAACGAGTATCGACCAGCGAGTATTCAGTTTCTACCGTGGTAGCGGTAGTGAGGAAGTAAAAATTGGATTTGTTCTGTCAATTGAACTAACTGCAGACAGTTTAATCGTTCGGAGTTATACAGGCAAAATATGAACAAATGTGTTTAAAAAGATAATGAACATGACTGATCATGAAAAAAAGATAATATATGACTAGTAGGTCTAGCTAGGTATTTTTGTTTTGATATGGAATGAAGAATAGAAAAAGGGCTAAAATCAAGCCGAAAGTGGCTAGCGAACTGAACAGAGGTTAAGGATGCTCATCAGAGGAAATTTGAATTTCAATATTTAGAAGGAATTATTCATGTCGGAAATCGACGTCCACATAATTTATTTCAAAATTTCAACTAACATTTCGAAAGTTGTAAAAGAGTTTCTACATTTTGAAAAAGTTTCACGAATGTGGTATTATTAGAACTTGACGTGGTATTTTGGAAACTATGCACATTAACTATTACAACAGTGAATAGTCACTTCAAACTATTATAACTTCGAAGTTATATTAATCTCGTTTAACGGATATAATGGCATTGGTCAACTAGAAGGTTGTTATAATTAAACTTTCCCTACAGAACTCGTTATAACAAGGAAACGAATTATAGTACGTGTACCAAACTTGCTAGTATTACCAGATTACAGATACTACACAAAAAGGAAACTAGAGGGCGGCTCCTTTGATCTTCAGTGAGAGCGCGGACTCCCATCTTGAAACTGTGCAAAGGAACTGGAAGTGTTATCTCAAATGCTATATTTTTCTTCTAACTTTTCCAACGGGTAGTGCTAATTGCTCTGTTTATTATGACATAAAATTTATTTTGGTGTATAATTTTTTTGCCGAAAATTACACAAATGTAATTTTTTTAAAATATCTCTCACACCGTTAATATGTACATTTCCAACGATTTGTAAACACTACTGTATTTGTGAGTTAAAGTGCTTTAAATTACTTTAAATAAAGTTTTCCAAAAACTCACAAATGTTCTGTGAAAAACAGCTTCAATTTCGCATTTTTAGTAACGCATAAACGATATTTTCTAAAAAAAATGCTCCAAATTTTTTAATGAAAATTATCATTTAGGACGAGGTTTTACTCTTCTTTAATATTCTTAAAGTAATATTTCGATTCTACTGAGGAACCCGAAGAATTGAGAGTTTTTAAAAAAATGTACTTTGTGCGGAGATAGATGGCAGGTGGCTAGAGTACGTGGCAAGTCCGATAAACTAGCTCTGACCAAAGAAAATAGAAAACTAATACGAGAGAGTCTGTGCGATTCTGTAGCACTACTAGTTATGTATTTATAATTTTTACGTCTCTATCTCTATTTTTATTAATATTTACCCATCTGCGATATTAATATTTGCCTATGCGAAGCAAATGTCCCCTCGGGTTACATATGTTTATGCCAGTTACACACACAGCAAATACCATGAGTAAAACGAAAATAAAAGACACCATCACCACACAACAAATGCCCGTTCGTACAGCTGGTTATACACTATCAATATAGCGACCACGCTCATCATATCGGCGCACGGATGGTGGGTAGCTGTCCTTTCTATGAAGTACCTATTTTGTGGTATTACTGCCAGAGTATGGGGTACATAATTTCTGTGCGTCACAGCGCCACCGGCCAGTTCCAAATATGACCACCAGGAGCCATGATCAGGCACAGTGCTGATATGCTTGATATGACATCTGGTAGGACATCGGGTATGATATGCAGTCGAAGCATATCGTAGTAACGCTGGCCAGTTACACTGCACATCTTTGGTCCTTGAGCGCCAGCCTCATCAACAAAGAATGTACCAATGATCAATGTTGCTGTGAAGCCACACCATACGGTTACACGTTCACCATGCAGAGAAACTTCAAGTACATTGCCTGGCGGTGAAGGTCCCCTACACTCGGCAATTCTGTTTGTTAACCTCACCCGTCAGAGAAAAAATATGCCTCATCCGTCCATAGGATGGTCCAAGGCCAGGCCTCGTCAACTTCAATCCTTGCAAGACAGTTGAGAGCGAAGTAAACACGTTGTTTTGCGTCCGGTAATACAAGCGCCGATGGTACGATATGGATTTGGGATGGATACCATTTGAGAATGGTTCGAAACACCTTTCCTTCAGTGGCTAATGGAACGTTCAACTGTTGACGCTCGGGAATTGCGCGCAGCGTTGTCGGTCAGAGCAACAGCGATTTCATCAACCATCTGTGGTTCCACTGGTTGAAGGCCTCTTTCCAGAGCACCATCCAGCTCCCCAGTTTATTCGAACATCACGTTCCCCAAAGCAGATGGAGAAAGATGACCCTTCCGTAATCCTTTCAGTCGCGATGTTCTTGAAGTGCAGCTGTAGCATTACTGTTGTTTTGATAAAACAAATTCATCAATAATGCCCTGTTCCGTTTGTTGACTCGTCAACAAGTCCATGGCGATTGGCCCTGTGTGTGACTATCAGCACCATGCCTGATTATGGCACCTGCTGGCCATATTTGGAATTAGCCGGTGGCGCTGTGACGCGTAGAAATCATGGACTCCATACTCTGGACAGCAATACTAGCAAGTTTGATACTCGTACTGTAATTCGTTTCCTTGTTATAACGTGTTCTTCAGGGAAAGATTAATTATAACCACCCTTTACATTACTAATTCGTACACCAAATGATATTCATATCAATTCGGGATTTGTTGGACAATCTCAACGAAGAAGAGTGAATTTATTAGTACAAGTGCATGTAAAGAAACTTTGATTCTTTCTCATTCTAATAACTTTCAAGTTTCTAAGTAATTTCGTTTAGTCTTTTGTGTCACGTTTTTCTACCAATTTGTACTTATTTCATAGTGAATAATAAAGAGTTTGTCTGACTCGAATCTATATTTTATTTCAAAATATTCAAATTCCTTTTTTTATTTAAGGTGATCCTCTGGGGTAATTCATTACTTTTATGAATTTTATGTGCTTACATTATTTTCTTACAGTCTGCTATTTATATAATATGCACAAGCAGTATAGAGCCAGCGTAATAGATACTGATTGACGAATCAACGGATATCTTGCTTTATGATTGTCATTTTCGTATTTCGTTTCAGCTTATACCCTCATTCTCAAAAAATACCAAAATCTAGCATAATTTTATTCAGCCGAATCCACGTTAACGTAATTGCAGATCTCCAATAATTTAAACGTGTGTTGTTTTCTATCAAAATCTTGTCAGTAGTCAAGTCTAGTGGCAGGCATAACTGGATTAAAATTATTATTTATTTTCCTGTCTATAGATTTTTTAATATATTGGACTTGTTTTGGTCATTTAAAGACTTTTTAATGACATGAACATGTTTTTTAGAGTAACTGTATCCAAACATTGATAAAAGACAGTTACTCTAAAAAACATGTTTTGTGTCTTTAAAATAAATGACCGAAACAGTCTAATATATATTGAAGCACAACTGGAGCAACATAGAAAATGACAATTCAAATTGAAGTAAATACATGTAGAAAACCAATGGAGATCAGGAGCAACGTTACACCATCTGAAATCGACATTTGCCTTAGACATTTGCTGAGGTGAAATCTCCACATGCTGGAAGGTTTGGAAGGCGTGAATACAATCCATGAGTCTCATAATAAGAGTTCATAAAGTAATTCCCGACTTGCAGAGAAGTGAACATAAAAATGCCGTATTTTTTATACGAATGGATATCAAACTGAAAAGTTTCGCTATATCTCGAACAATAGAATGGTCGAACCTGAAAAATGTATTCGTCTCCCCAGGAACTAATGCAATTGCGGAATAGCGGACTCGGTTTGAATAGATTATCGTCCCCAGTTGCAGTTGGCTTAATGAAGGAATTGAAAATGATTTGTATTGCAGGCAGAATTGAGAAAACAATATGTATATACTGCTTTACAACATGGGGCCGACGAGTCAACAGAAATTGTGAAATCAATGGTAGCATTTTTTTCTCTATATCTATGAGCGGTTCAATGAGAATAAACCGAATTCCTCAGTGAAATTTATAACAAATCTCCTGTTTGTAAAAAAACTAATATATATTAGCATACATAAAAAACAAAAAAATATTTAGAGAGCATTGTTTAGTGTTACAGTTAGCTTTGTAAAATAATAATTTTCGTTTTATTAGAGAGATTTTGATATATGAATCCCACAGGCTCAGGGGTATCAGAGGCTGTGTCACAGCAAAATATAAAGACTTCAATAGAAGCAACTCGGATATCTTGTATCTCAAAGTGCACTGGACAGTATTTTCTCCCTGTTTTTACATTAATCGGAGAGCTCAAAGAATAAAGCCTACAATGTTGATATTTACTACAAAAATGTACTTATTATTTGAGGTGTATTAATCATTGGATGAGATTTGGGAATAATTTCAATAAATTGAGGTTCCATTATCAACTATTTAAATTACATGCATCGAATGAAGTAGGTTATAAGGTTTTTAATAAGAGGGTACAAACAATCATTTTTTATGATTTATAATATTCAGAGCAAACTGTCGAAAGCAAAACATTATGGTTTCTACAAAATCTTGACAAAGAAAAAAGTCAAAAAGTGCAATGTTCAGTTCGCTGTCCAAAGTGTGACTCTATTATATATATACGTTATATTCCCAAACACAATGCTGGAAATTTAAAAATCAAAATTTCCTTTCTGTCCTAGTTATAATTACTTTCAGTTTCTTACAATTCAATTTCGTTTTCGAACTAGGGAAGTTTTTGTCATATGGAAGCTATTTTTACATAAAAAATATTTCCTTTCAAAGATTTGTTGATATATCATATTTTTTATAGAAGTTTGGGCACATCTTCCCTTTTATGTAAGAAAAATAATGTAATACAATTTCGCTTTAATTAGCGGCTGCAATTTCTCTAGAACGACGGGACATACTGTATAGTCTTATTTTGTTTTCATATTTTGCAAAATTTGTTTCAGACCTGATCATCTTGCATACACGAAACTCAACATTAAATTTTATGGGTTGAAGACGTTGAACGCAACAAGCTCTGCAGTAATATAACGCATCATGAAGGGCGTAGCTATCTTTTAGGTGTGATGTGAACGAGAAGCTGAAAATGCGGTGGAAGGTTTGGAACACACACGGTGCCACTTCGATTTGCATGCAAATGCGATGTCTCGATTTCCTTCCGAGACAGACATGCGACGAGCGTCACCAGGGAAACAGGAAACAAACTCTCAATTGCTTTAGAATCTGGCTGGGAATTTTCAAACTGCAGGGACCATATGCGACCACAAGGGAAATAAGTGAGAACATGTGGAAGTATTTGATAATAAAACAAAAGGAGCAGCTCTTACATGCAAATAATACTAGGTAAAAGTATTGGGATGCAAGCTTTATTTTTCGCAAATTACCTTTGATAAAAACAAGATGTTCAAAATTACTTGAAATGATTGGGGAAGCAGCTCGGAGATCGTCTATTTTGAAGGGAATTGAGTAGACAACTTCGTTCATTTTTATACGCGCATCGCGTACTTGAAAGAAGAAACCAGCATTGTAGATATTAATACAAATGTATTTCTTCGACATGCAATCCATTTAAAAAAATAAAAGCATTGAAAGTTGCGGGTAAAAACAAATTTTCTTCCAACACATACATCAACAACTGCGAAAACACGCCATTTCATCAACACTTCAAAACTCGGAGTTCCGCCCGATTACAATACTTCTCGAGCAAAACCTGAATGTTTTTATTAGGAAAGAGAGGACGCGCAAAAGGACGGGCCAGAGGAGACAAATCATCTGCTCTCCGCGTCAACGCGCGGCGCGAGCGCGCTTAAAAGGCGTCCGATTTGCCTCCTCGATCTGTTTACAGCTCCGCCAGGGGCCACGGGGAGGGCGGAGAGGGCGGGGCGGGGCGGGGACAGGGTGAGCGGCGCCTGCAAAGGCGTATCGCTTTCTCGCGTCGCAACGTGACGCGGCCGAACAGCCTCGAAAATTAGTCACGTCCTCAAAGGCGAAATTGTGCGCCGGTGTCATCCCCGCCAACCGCGCCGACAAAAGCGCATTGTTATTTCATCCGACGCGACGCCGTCAACGCCCATCCACTCCCACCCGCCTCGCGGCTCGTCGCCCCCTCCGCTCCCTCCCCTCCACCTCGCCACCCACCCCCTGCCCCCAGCCGCACTCCCCTCCACACGGCGCGCGATGAGGTCAAAAGGGGCGCACGGCAACATCTTTTGTCGTCGCGAGCGCTCACGGCCCATTATGAGATGCAAGGGCGCGCCGAGGGAGGGTGAAGAGGGACTGGAGGGGAGGGGAGGGGACGGAGAGGATAAGTGTGATAAGAGAAGAGAATGCCAGGAGATCGAGGGAACGAAATAAGCAGAGGCGGAGTTGACAGAGGCCGAGGAGGAGTGGGGAGTACCTGGGGAGGAGTTCAGAGGAGAAAAGAAAGGAAAGGATGGTGAGAGACAGAGAGAGGGGTGAGGGGGAGAGGAAGGAAGAGGGAGGGAGAGGAAGAGAGAGAGAGGGAGATACAGGAGTGGTGAAGGTAGCGGGTTTGAAGTGATGATATGTGAAGAGGTGAAGATAGGGGAGGGTGAACTGAAGACGTTTGCCAGGAGAGGTGGAGAAGAGTGCAAAGAAATGACGGGAATTATATATGCCAGAGAAGGTTGAGAGGACCAAAGGAAGGAAAGAGTGGAGGTTGATGAAACGATATGTACGACAGAGGAGAGGACGAGAACAGAAAAATTGAGATATGATGAGATTAAAAAGTTAAAAAAAGGGGGGATAGAATGGATAGAGTAGGAGATACGAGAGAAGGGGTAAGAGTGAGGAAGGGGAGAGAAAGGATACGCGGAGAGTGAGTTATTTAAACCCAACAGTTCATGATCGCGAGAGGAGAGTAAGAAAAGGAAACAAGAAGAGACATGACGAGGAAGGATGGTATGAAAGGCGAGCAACGAGGACTGCTTGAAGGAGACGAGATGTGAGTGAGGAGAGAAAACGTGCTGAGAAGCGCCAGAACAAGAGCTAATACCCCACCCCGTGCAGAGGACGGAGGGTGATGGAAAACGCGTGTTGGAGTGGCAGCGGGGGGCGGGGGGGGGCGGCAGTCGCGAGGGACGCAGAGGGCGGACGCGGGAGTGAGACAGAGAAGAAGAAGCACGTGCGCCCGAGCGGAGCCATCAGTCGGAGAGAGACGGGCGTATGGATATGCCACGAGCGCGGCGTCTGTTCCAGAGGGCGCCATCAATTCGCGACGTCGGAGAAGGATAATTAGCGCGGGCGCTGCTTAGCGAGAGCGGGGAAGGGGGGTGGCGGCAAGAAAATGAGAAGGTGGCGCGCGACATGAAGTCGAGCGCGGCCGTTGAGAAGTTGAGGAGTTGAGTTGCCGTCTGCAGCGGCGTTTTTAGTTTGCTGAACCGAAGGAAGACGCCCGGTCCTTGGCGCAGAGTGACGAACCCATTTCCCAGGAGGAGTTTCACTGCCGCTGAAGGTTCGTTCGCGACGTACCCTGATGTGGCAGGCGGCTTGCTACAAACTTGGTGCTTTCTCTTCCTTCAGCTCTTAAGAAACATGTGTTGGGGAGAAAGATGAGATAAACCCACATACTTCACATACGTATTCGACTAACAATGACACTACATTTGAAATAATTCTGATCGTCTTTTAATCGACATTTGTTCATACTTGCAACCTTTATTTTGAAATAATATTTTTAAACCGATAATAGTTCCCCAAACTTCAACTTTGGAACAAACTTAACAAATTTAAGGAACATGTGTTGGAAAGAAAGATGAGATCCACATACGTATTCGGCTAACAATGACACAACATTTTCAATAACTCTGGTGTCTTTTAATTGACATTTCTTCACACTCGCAACTTTTATTTTGCAATAATATTTCTAAACCGTTAATAGTTACCCAAACTTCAATTTTGAAACAAACATTTCTTTAGTACAATGAATAGGAATGAAAAATATATGATCGAAATGTGATATTCAACGTCAAACTTTCTGACAATAAATCAAAATTACCTATGCATAAGTCTTGTAGTAGCTCATTGGAAAGATGTACAGTTTCTTTATGAAATTAATAGACATATTTCCCGTTACATTCCCTTTTTTGTCATTATGTGTACGTACCATCTGCCTTTAGATAAAGAGTAATTAAACAATATTTGTAATGCACACTAAAAAAACAAATAAAATCAAAATAAATAAAATAAATTAAATCAAATTCACTCGTCAATGTTCGTATTTTCTTCAGGGAACTCAATATCGAGACACTGTTTATGGAACAAAAAGGTGGTTCTCAGTGTCAAGGAAGATTTGCAGAGGATTAACAAATAAAAACACTATTTTACTTTAATCTTAGCAAATTTTAGTAAAATAAGTATCGGTGTTTTAAAATGTTCTTTTTCTTATCTTCAAGTATTTAGGCATGATGCCTGTTACGCCGCTTAGTACTGGTCCTTCCAACGCATTCTTGGACGTAGTCAAAGTGTGTTAACTTTAGTGTAACTGTAGGACTTTTAAAATGTTAATTTTATTAAATAGAAATTCAAAGTGTATTAAATCTAAAAGTACATATTCATAATACCAAAATATTTTTTTATTAACGCAAATTATACGTGAATAAAACTCTAAAGAAAGGTTTAACGAATAAAAATTCTTTAAAAATACATCTAGAGAAACGCTCTTTTACTACAATGTTAAACTTCCAGGTATCATATTTGCACTGCTTTTTACTGAAAACATTGGGGCGGTAGGGCGCCTAACCTTGTGGACTCAGCACTCGAAAGCAACGCAACTTCTCCGCCATCAAACCTCGAGAAACGAAAGAGGTGATCCGAACAACAAGAGGACCTGCGATGAGAAGGCGCGTTCCATGGGGCTCTGGCGAGAGGGGCTGGGCCTGCATTTATTTCTGCCTACGTTCGCAGCACTCATTTTTTAGCTGACAACGCGCTTTTCAGATCGCTCGCGGCCTGGCGACACTTTCCGACCGGTGAGTCTGATGAATGCAATCATTCTAAATGTGCGTGCAATAAATTCCACATGACTTTATTCGTGTGCTACACAGGGTGATTCGGCCTTTGATTCCAAAGCATATAATACACATTACGAGTTTTATTGAATTCGGTTTTTAATTAAATTAAAAATTTAATATTAAATTCTCATACAATAGAGTATTATGGCATTTTAAGGGGGTATTTTTTCTTGACTCTCTGAATGTAAAGATCAATCAATATTTTTCTCCAATATTCATATCACATCTTTCGATCGTATCGATAACCACAGCAATTATGATTTCCGAAATTTGCGCTGTGATATGGATGAACTTTGCCGACACTCACGTTTGTTTCCCTTTTTTCCAAATTCACTCATCCCACACTCTTTTGATACAAAAAGTATGTTCCTTTTTTGCAGTCATTTGAATTAAATATCTACCTCTCTATATATTGAACTTCCTAATCATAAAATAACTTTCTAATAATAAGATAACTAAAAATCCATGGTGAAGTCGAGGAAAGAATTATTTCATTTCTTTCTGCTACCTCCTTTCATAGTAAAACGTATAGGCTGGAATACATTCAAAGTAGGCATTTGCAAATGCAATGTTATCGTCAGATTACATGTGTTTCCTCCTCTTGGGTTTGCGAGGAGTGCATTTTAGAAAAATTCATCCTAGTTCGGTTTTTCTACTCTTTCTCTTTATTACACCAAACCAAATTTAAGAAAGCAACTTAATACACCCTAAAATTTCCTGCTTCTGTATCGTTCAATACTTTTTTTAATCTTCTCTTCACTTCTATATTCACCAGCCACGAGCGTTATAAAAATGATAAAGTGTCTAAGAGCTCAAAAATTATGTTTTATAATAGTATATGTTCATCTAAGAGCTTAAACATTAATTCAGTAAATACATTTGAAATAAATATGCTAAAATTTTAAAATAGAGTATTTTTTTTTATTTTTCGCATTCAAGTAAAATAGAATACATGTTTAATTTTCCAAAACTATTGGCACTAAGTTTAGCATACTTAGTACATAATTAATAGACTATTTCATACAGTTTATTATATATGAACAATTTCAAACATTCATCTTCTGCACTAATGTTTGGAGTACTTTAAAAGATACTTGCAACCACTTCTAAATCTTCTTAAGATACGGAAAATCTTTTACAAAACATAATTATACCACCAAATACCATTTTTTCTTTCTAGCAGTCATTTTTTGAATGAGAATGGCGTATATTTTATTATGCAATTTGGAGATGCATTTTCAACTTAATTTTCAGAAAATACCAAATATCTGGCAGATATGACTAAACTGAGTATGTACTCGTAGACGGATAGTCGAATTAGGGAATAATGTGATCATGACTTAATCCATAAAACGGCCGGAGTAGCGCTTATCTGTCTTGCCACAAGGCTGAGAATTGTAAAAAAGTCTCACCTCTCCTTGGTTTATAAGATTATTAAGATTCTAAAGATTTATTCCTAAAATAGTTGTATGCATGATTTCAGACAAACGAAATAACATTCACCTACATTATTTGAACGGTAACAATGGTTTTTTAAATAACGATTGTATTATTTCCAGAGGCCTGCAACAGCAAGAATGCTACTGAACAAAACTACACAAAATGTTTTTCAAAAATAAAAGCATGCACACTATTTTAAAACACAAATAAAATACTATTTATTGCCCAAAAATTTAATTGGTATCAAAACACAAAAAATCACCAAAGTCCTTATATCTTTGACCTCCTTTTCTTCATCAGTCGCCAAGTTTGTCAACACATTTCTGCCAGCGTGCTACCGGTTTCAATATGTTCTGTTCGACGAATTCCGTTTGGTTGGAGTACTGGTGGAGCTACGGGTGGAGCCCTCTTGGAAGAGTGCATGCCACCTAGAGATATTGCTACGATTCACTCAGTAGTCCCCATACACGCCAGGCGTGTCCCAGTGAATTTCATTTGAATTATGCCCCTTGGTTCACAAACTTCGCTCTTCACTTCTCTGCTATTCACAAGTTGACGACAGTAACATGTCCGTCATTTTTGTTTTGTAGTTCGGGCTACACTCGCTAAAGCTGCACATAGAGACAAAATACCCTCTATAGCGCGAACTTCAAACTATCTCGTCGTGCAATTTCAGCGGAGAAAAAATGATTGTGCGTTGCTTTCCGATCTGACCTCGTACTATCTTATAACACTGCATTAAATTAAATATTTTAACAAAACCAGTCTTCACAAATACCACAATAACACAGTGTTTGTATATGTGTGTATATATATATATATATATATATATATATATATATATATATATATATATATATACACACACACACTATGTTCGTACAACATTTCTTTACAAAACAATAATATCAAAAATGTTGCTGTCCGATAACGCAAGTTATAAACTGCAAATATTTAATGGCAGGTGGCCTCTCCCTCCGCCTGACCTTTGCTGGCGCATGTCGTCAGCGGCGTCATCAGTAGTGACGCACTGAAAATGAGAACTCAGTCGGTATAGGTGGTATGAAAACAGTGGGAATAACACATGCAAATTTTTGCATTTTTTCAGGCGGAGCATTTTTCCGAGTTCTTGGGCATCTAAGGAAAACATAGGTATCTCTCACACTGGGTGGGAAAGGGGATTATTAAAAAACAATCGATTAATATCTAATCGATGATTGTTTTTATTATATTAATATACATCGATTAATCGTTCCGAAATTAATCGATTAACCTTATATAATCGATTAACTTTTCACAAGTTTTAAATAATGCGTAAATACATAAAGTCTTAATTTTTAATTTGTAAATTAATGAATCGATCAGTAACTAAACTTATTTTAAGAAAATCTATCACAAAAAATGTGAATTATTCTTAATTTCCTGATTTGTTAAATTTTATTTATTAAACTTTGTGTTTCAATCAAATTGAGTTGTTATTTTAATGAAATCAGAAAAACCATATTCATCAACGAAAATAACGTCAACGTTTTTATATTAAATACAGAAAAATGTAATACACATGGTTTTTGCACAAAAAAATGCAACTACTTAATCGAAGAAATTTCAATTCTTTTATTTTCTTCTAATAAAAGACAAAATAAATAAAATTATCTTTTACAAAAACATTTTCATATGATATAAATCTTAATAACAGATCATTAAACGAACAATAGCGAATTGAGAGACGAGGAAATCCATTGCTAAAGTTCAAAAGTAGAGATGTACTTTTATATTGTTTTCATCTTGAAAGTTAATATTTGAATGAAAATAATCGAGCTAAAAACTGGAAAAATTAATCGATATGTACATTAATCGGTGTAAAAATAATCCATTTCAATTTTTCGATTAATCGTATAAAATGATCGATTGTTGTACTAATCGCGATTAAATCGCCCATCCCTACTGCATAGATATCTTTCAATTTCTAAATTCTGCGCGCATGGGAAATTAGTAATATAAACTATTATTATCAATATTTTTATTTATTATTGCTACTGTTGTTATGTGTATGAGTTATTAAAAAACAATGCAATATTAAATGAGTAACTACATACATAAACTTGTTGATCTACGGTAATTGCAGATGACTGCTTTTAGTAGATTTCCGCAAAAAAATATATTTCCTAATGAACTTAAAGTATTCTTTGAAGTTAAGTAAGTAAACTTCAAAAAATTCCTTTGAGTTTCGAGACCGCAAACCACAACCGCGTTGCCACCAGTCAAAGAACATTAACCACTCGCTTGTGGTTTGTCCAGGGAGGTGGTACGTGCTTCGTCGCCAACATAGCAAACATTCTCTTTGTATCACGGGGATTTTCGACACTGAAATTCTGTACTATTGATTTCGGATACTCGCAACGTTGTCCAGTCAACACAAAATCGAGGTTCTCTTTGGGAGGTTGGAACGATTCAGAGGAAGATATCGCGTTAACCGTGAATCGATCAGGAAAGCTTCCAAAACCTTTATCAGGTGAAAATCAAAAGAGTTGGTAAATTAGCAGAGAGGTGATCAGACCGTTTAACTTTATTACCGTAATCCTCATTAATTTTAATGATATTTGATTGATATATGATTAATTTTAATGATATGCAATTTGTGGTATATAATTTATTAAATTCTTACGATGCATTACGTTACGTTATGTTACAAGAAACATTTATCGATTAAGAGTAAGATACTTCAGTGTGTTTTTGTGTTAAAGCTTAACAATTGCGAATATTACAAATGTTGGCATCGTATAGTAATTTCAGATACTAAAGTTTCCTACAAAATGTTTTAGTCAGCGACATGCACTCATATGCATTCTACCTAAAATTATCTAGCATTAATTACATTTAAAAATACAAATATTTTAAAATTATGTCCCTATTTTTGTATAATCTAGAGCCCTCGATGGCCGTTAATGAATATTCCTCTGTCACAGCAACTGTCTCCAAAGAGATGAGAAACAACCAGAAGAAATATTAGGTTAACTATATTAAGAACTGTGACATGCGAAGATAAATCTTGCATAACCTGTTCAAAAATAATAAACTCACAGTATTTCACAAGATTAATTAAATCACAAAAATAACTAACAACCACAGACTGATAAATGACTCGTTTATAAACTAATTGGCCGTAAAGAAGTCATGGCGCTCAATTACGGTTTTATTGTAGCATTTATCTGGCATGCAAACGGATATGAGGGCGTTTCCATCACTCTGACCACCAAATTGACCAACAGCGCGGTATCATAATAGTGTGGACGCCAACAGATGAGCAGTCTTATCGAAATGTGCGCTTAATTATCGATGCGAACGAATACACCTCCGGCAGACGGGCGCGGATTTAATACGCGGCGACTTGTTTGGATACCCCGCGCACCAGGCTCATCGGGGCATTATTAATGCTACGCTGTTTATATCGGCAACGCGCACAGTAGTTGCGGGCTCTGAGCGACGGGCAGCTCCACTCAGCTATTCGAGCGGCGGCGAATAAGTGGCGAATAGTGGTTAGGCGGAAGAGCAGGCCTTAAGGCCTGAGCCTCGCCACAAATAAAGACAATTTTATTATTATTATAATAAGGCTATCGTTGGCGAATATGACAGCGAAACTTCATTGATGCAGCCAAGGGGGAATGCCGGAGCAGTACCCTAACAAACGGGCCACGGACCGCGCGCGATCTTTCCTTCCTCTTCCTTGTCCTATCCTCTCCCTTTACACACACACACACTAACATGCACTACACTAGCACATATTCCGGGAGACCGGTCGGGAGCTTAGAGCTTGTCTCGGCTGGGATGGTGGCCCGTTGGTGGGAGAGTCCTGGTTAGGGGGAAACCCCACTAGCCGACGGTAGGTCGGCGCCGGATCTCGCCATCCAGCGGGGCAAGATCACTGCTATCTCCCGAGAAAAAAACATGCACTACACTAATGGGACTAATGACTAAAGCAGTTGACGTGCCCAGAAACACGAAAAAATCAATCAATCAGCCAAGGGGGCAAGGGCGACCTTAGTCTAGACTTTAGAACCCTAAAAATATTTTTTTCTACAACTGTATAAAAATGCTGTTTCTGAGCAATATTATCTGCATGATAAGTAGGTGAATTTTAATATCCAGTAAAATAAGGCGATTTTTCAAGGTAACTTTTTTGTTACCGTGAAAAATGTACTTTACATACTTTGGAAACAACATACAAACAAAGTAAACAGACTTAGTAACGGTTCCGCATTCATGGCCATTTATAGATTGCTATCCCCCGAGATATCAAACGTTTATGTCAATATAAAAGTGCAATTGTTTTCCAAACATTATCATTTTTATACAGTTGTAGAAAAAATAGTGACATTTCGTTTGATTTTTTTGCCTCGACCTAGGGTCTTGACCAAAAAATTCAATATCGGCCCTGGAAAAAAACACTTCGCGCACTTAATACGAAAATGACTATTTGTCCCTAGCCCAGGTATGCGTAACGAAATCAGAACATCGTCCCAGGAAAATTTCCGAAGTATCGCTTAGGCCACCTACCATCCTCGGTCTTTTCCCGTCGCCTCCCTTTTTTTCCTGTGAGTACAGCCCACCGTACCTCACCGAAATCACGATTTCTGTTGCAATTCGACAAGCGGTGGCTTTATGCTCCCAAAAGTAAATTGAAATTATCTTTGAATTTATGCATCGAAATTCCTGCAAACGAAATCAGCAGAAAAAAGAAGGTAGAGTCTTCGTCGTCTAAAAGTATTAATTTTCTCACCGTTTATGGGCTATTTGCGATCGATAGTGGGCATTGTAATTTTGATTTAAAGGATGGAAAAGTGAGATAAAATATTTTTTCGAAGGCTAATGAACAGCAATTTTTCTCTTCATTTTAAGGGCACGACTACAAAGTTCCATTAAGATCGGAATAAAACTGCAGGTATGTATAAGAAAAAATCTAACACACATTCTTTCTCCACGGAATAAATAACAATGATGATCTAAACGATAATCCTAAATTATTTTCGATACTCTTCTATTCAGTCAAAATCGATTCAGTCGTTCAGTAAATTACCCCAAAAAAAACAGACAGACCGACATATACAAATTGTAAAACTTATTGAATTTTTTGATATCATGTCAATAATTACACGAATTTCTTAATAGAAAGTTATTTTCAAAGCACAGGCTGACGTTTAAATGTTATTAATACAGATTTTATTTCTCCATCATCCATTGCTGTTGCGGTTTCCCAACACCGCAGTCCGATTCCACAATTAACTTCACAAAAGTCGATAGCAGTATGTTATCCTCCATCATGAATCAAATAAATATTTCTTGTCACGAATGACAATTGAAAACAAACCGTTACAGAACAACAGCAGAGGGATAAAAGATAATAAAAATCAGTACGCATTAAATAAACTGCTTGTAGGTTTTTCACACCTGATCTGGATTTTTTTAAAATTTCGCTACAACATATGTAATGCGTATTAAGTATCAATTTTAACTACTTTATATTCGATGTATGTATTATGAGCATAAAATATAAATGAAGATAAATTTAATTATTCTTATAAATAATTTCTGCTACTACGTTATGATACATTATTTTACTACAAATTTTATTGTAATTAAGTTGTAAATTAGTTGTAACTGCGTGACGATTCCAGATAAAATAAAAGATGGAATTACTCTCTTGAAGAATTTTATCATTTGCACTATGAATTGCTGCGAAGATGAGTGACGAAGACCGATCGATACGAGCTTAATTGTTTACAAAATTACAATTTATTGGAAAAAAATTTGGCACTGAAATAATGTCAACGAGATAATTTAGAAAGTATTGTACGTCTACGTATGTTCAAAGTAGGAATTGATGTTACATATTTCAGGTTTCTTAGTGGCGTGATAGAAGTTGGAAACTTTTCACTCGAGAAGGGGTAAGAACCAAGGCGTGTACAGTACCACATTTTGAGAAAATATTGTTCTTGCTAGAAATAATGAATAATAATATTTCTCACATCATTTTATCTATTCAAATTTTACTTTCTGATCATATTTAACTTAATATATAAGTGAAGGTTTTTGAAAACTTCAGTACCACTAATTCTTATCATTCATAAATGATAACATTATTGTGATACATCTGATATCTTGTAAAGCTTCAAGTTAGCTTTTCAATCAATGCCAGTAAAAACAGTAGTTTGCGTTGTTGGTACTCCTGGCCTTACAGTTGTAATCATTATTATTTTTAAACAAAAAAGGTTGAAAAAACTAATTTTCCAAAATATTTTGTATCTCAAACATATTATGGTTGTTTTTTTTTTGTATTTATTCATTTTGACCAATCGGTGTTCATAAAAGGTTTTAATGACACGCAAAATACAATTAAGCTAACAGTAAATCAATTTAAAATTAAGAGTTCTTTCACTTTTAAATTATTAAATTTAATTCATTTTTTAAATTTTAAACATAATACATTGCACATGGGAAATAATTTCTCATGTACATTTCTCGTATACTTTTTACTTCGGAAATCGCAGATTTTGAATTTAATCATATTTACCAACTTCCATTTTCCATTTTCCGCAAATATGAACTATTATAATTACTTCATGTATTAGAAACGTGTTAATAAATAAAAAAGTACTTCGGTAGTGCATATTTATCCTAATATATTTCGTTAAACGGTTTAAATCTGAATGCAACATTTCATCACAACACTTCCTAAATGAATGCCGTCTCTTTTTCTACTCATTTTATACCTTACACTCTTCTTTATCTCTTAAATTACTATTTCTCATGGATCCCTTAAAACAGATAAACAATTGGATTTATTGTATTAAAAAATGTACGATTCGTTAATTTAAAATTAATTTAATGCTCTAGTTCTTCTAATAATTTCTCAGAATACAATTCAAAGCAATGCTATTACATTTTTTTGAAACCAGTAATTGTATTAGCTTTTATTTTCTTTAAAGTTTTGATTAATTAACAAATAATGCAATAGCATTAAGATAATGTAAAATGTAGCTATAATACTTATTAATTTGAAACATGGTAAGTAATCTACAACAATGCAAGGACACGTAAAATTGGTGCAGAGGTTTATACTGTTGGTGAGATATCGTGAACATTAAAATATGGTAATGCCACCATTTCTTCATCGAAATCTTATTTAACGATCCAAGTATCCAGATCTTATATTGATGACTAAACCATCGTATATCACTCACGTCAAATGTGAAATGAAAGTAAAATGTTTATCATTAGCATGCGAGCATCCAGTTTCAACAACACTAAATCAGTAGTTCAATATCTGGTTTACTGATAGCTCTTTCACTCTTACTTCGACTCAACGCTACCAAACGGTCGCCGATCTCTCTCTCTCTCCAACACCTATCAATTACTCCCGTGTATCTTTATCAGCCCCAGGGCTCCGCCTGTATATCTCCGCGCCGCTCCCTCGGTGCTTAAATCCGCCTCCCCCGATTGCAGGGGCCGCTGTGTGCCTGTGGTCTCCGCGCGCAGCCAGCCGGCTTCCCTTCGGCCTTCGCAGGCCGCGTCTGCGCTCCCCAGGGGCGACCGCGCCTCCGCCCTGGACCACCACCGCCGCCGCCGCCGCACGCACGCGGAGGGGAAGGGAGGGGAAAGGAGGGGCAGCGGAGGGCAGAGGGCGGGGCGCAGCGCGCCGGCGCCGCCAGCGGGGTCTCGCCGTGCGCCGCCCGCCGCCGCAGATCGATCGCCGACGCTCCGGGTTCGATTCCGCCCCGCTCGCGCAGCTCCCGCTCCGCTTTGCTACATCCCGCTCGGCCAGCGACAGCTCCGCTCGGCGGGGCTCCGGACGCTCCCGCTCTCCGCCGCCTCCGGCTCAATCATCACCCCGGCGCCTTCGCCGCGACACCCTCGTCATCGCCGCGCTGCCGGACGTCAGCTCCCCCCCCCATTATCCTCGGGGCCCCGGACGTCACCGCGCTTCCTTTGTCAGCCCAACATCCTGCCCCTGCTTTCACCTCCGCGGCGACTTGGGTCGACTCGACGTCTCCGTCGCCGCCGTCAGCTCGCTTTCTCTGTATTTTCGCGGCTTCCACAACGCCTCGGTACTCAACTTCACCGTTTGTTCAGTCTACACATCTGGCAGCCCATACAGCACTTCATTGCCCTCGCTTCTTTTCAATGTCCTTGCTGCTGGTACAATCATCACCTCGCATACCTTCGTCAGCACCGCGCCGCCGGACGTCAGTTCCTCCCCATTATGCTCGAGGCCCCGAGCTAGGTCGAATTCAGTCGCTGTCTGGAGGAGAATTCTAGCGGCCGGCTGCTCTGATCGGTAGTTTTCCGTGGTTTCTCTGATCAACACCAGGCGAATGCCGGAGTAGTACCCTACCAAACGGGCCACGGACCGCGCGCGATCTGTCCTTCCTCTTCCTTGTCCTATCCTCTCCCCTTACACACACACAATTACACTAACATGCACTACACTACCACATATTCCAGGAGATCGGTCGGGAATTTAAAGCTTGTCCCGGCTGGGTCGATGCCCCGCTGGTGGGAGAGTCCTGGTTAGGGGGAAACCCCACTAGCCGACGGTAGGTCGGCGCCGGATCTCACCATCAGCGGGAGAAGATCACCGCCATCTCCCGAGAAAAAAACATGCACTACACTAACGGGACTAAAGACCAAAGCAGTTGACGCGCCCGGAAACACGAAAAAATCAATCAATCAATCGAGGCCCCGGACGTCACCACACTTCCTTTGTCAGCTCAACATCCTGCCCGCCCCTTCACCTCCGCGGCGACTTTGGGGGACTCAACGTCTCCGTCACCGTCGTCACCGTCGTCACCGTCGTCAGCTCGGCAACTGTATTTTCACAGCTTCCACAACGCCACTCTCGGTACCCAACTTCGCTGCTGGTTCAATCCCCTCGTGTGTCGACTTAATAAAAACGGCAGCACCCTCGCCACGTCTCCATACTCTTGTCAACCTAGTTACCTCGCGCCCCGACCGCTTTCACCGCCACAACGACGTTTGTCATCTCAACCTTCTCAGCTGCCACTGCATTCCTGTAGGTCTCAGTATCTTCACTCCTTCCATAATCCCTGTCCTGTACTCAACTTCTCCTTTTACTAATCTCAAGATCTGCTGTCTCAGTCATCACTAGAGAAAGGATTTTAAGGGGCGGCACCTTTTCAAAAATATAACTGTTTTCATACAGATAGTTTAATGTATGTTTTTGGGAGGATGAAATGAAGCGAAATAAACAAAAATTGCTGCCCGTTTCGTGAGAATACTACATTTCTCACCTGTTCCCTCTTGTTTTACGCTTCAGCACCTTTTGTCCACACGCGTTTTTGCGTTTTTAAACGATTGGGCACAAAATTGTACTTTTCCTCTTCTTGAACATCTTTTTAAAATCACATTTAATTAGAAGCCGAAAATATTAAATAAATATTAAAATATTATTTCCGTAAACCACCTGTAATTTATATCCCAGTAACAATGGTTAATCTGCAACACTAAAGTCAAATTTAAATTTCAACAATCTGCACCTGCAACAGTTTAACTCTTTCCCGCTGGATTTAAAGTGCTGCCCAGGCAGGCAAATAAAGACATTTAAATGGGTGTGCAGAAATCCACTTGTCTGTGACCTGAGGAAAATGTTTACCAGTGCCATCGTGTCTCCAACAATACTAAAAGAAGCAGCACTTGTGAATTTGGAGGAGAAATGAATGGGGAGCCAGGGGAACTTGCGTGTGCCCGCAAGAGCACTGAATTCCCACGTGGGCAAGTACTCGGGCGGGCGCAATTCGACGCACCTGCGAAGCACGTTCTACTACGCGATCCGCGGGAAAGAGAAGTTCAGTCAGTACTGACAATTGTTTAACAGATTTCTATCTACTACAGCGTTGGATAAAGTACTATGAATCGCCTTCTACAAACTTATAAAGAAGAAAAATTTGGTACAAAATGATCCGTATATTCTAGAAACTTAATTCGTGTAACTGGTTTAAACCTTAATACAGTTGTTTCAGCAGCATCTTCTTTGCACCTTCTTGTATATATATTCAGAACCTCCCCCCCCCCTTTCACGACCATAATTTGCACCTCAAAATGCTTTCCCTAGTCATCACCTCACACTCGCTATCTCACTCGCGATGCCCTCGCTATCCAATTAACCGCTAGTCTCTGTCACCGTTCTTGCCTTGTTAGCCGAACACACTGCTCTAGGTCGTTTTTGCCGTCTTAAAATATCTAACCTCTAGCATGCTATTCTCGGACGCGATACAATTTGCCATGTCTGGTCGCTTTCAACTACGCAACAACTTGTCCCCTCATCTCCGTGGCCACTGCCAACGCGCCACTTTCGACATCTCAACATCCTCGTAGTTTCCATAACGCCACACTACTCGACTTCTCTGTTTATTCAATCTCAATGACTACCTGATCACTAGGGCGCGGATTCATGTGCACTAAAATCCTGAAAATATGCATGCAAGAATGCTTGAACAAGTAGGAAAACATGCGCTTAAAAGGAAAAGTGCATGGTTTATTCTTCACCAAATAATTTGATTTGCAAGTTTAATGACACACATTGAATTTAATATCTATTACAAGAGATTATAAGATATTTATCCAAGTATTCTGGTGTGAATCTTGTTCTGTTATCTGTAAGAATGTTCTTGTACATAGAAAATATTCTTTCAACTACGTATGAGTTTATGGGACAATACTTAAAAGCTGCAACTTCTTTGGTTGTGTATTTTCAACACTGCGCTTCACCTTGTACAATACCATTTATGTTTTTCACCGTTCTTAAATAGGAATTCTTTCTTCAGTTTACTTGTTTTTTTCTGCCATTTTCTCTCTCCAATCCCCGCTTCGTTTATTGCCTCCGCTTCTGCTGTCGTGGTCTTACGTGAGGTTGTGATACCGACAACGAAACAGTTCAAGGCACGCAGGGAGGGGCAGGGGATGGGGCAGGCCAGGGCGTGGGGCTGCTTCTTTTCCACGGACGCGCGGAAACGCCAGGATGTAGACTTTCGGATGAACTGTACCGCTCTCATCATCCAGAGATGATGAAAACTCAACGAGCCACCTCAACGTTTGCAATTTACAAAGGAAAAAAATAATAAATACATTTAAAGTATGTAAAATATGAAAATAAATACCCTTAAACTGAAAATACGCCCAATCATCATAAATATGCAGAAATATGCACTATAAGAATTTGTATATCGATCCCAAATAACAAGAAATGTATTTGGGTTCGATGCATATCTTTATGTTTAAGGAAAAACATGCAAATATGCAAAGTCCGCAGCTAAACTTTGTATTTTAGGACAAATGCCTATTTAGTTCTTTTAGGATGTTGTGGAAAATAATTGCAGATGTTTACGAATCATGAAAAAATATATCTATTGAGATCATCGAATAGTGCCTAAAATGCCCTAAAAGGGCGGTTGATGCCTATTTTTAAATGTTTTTGCAAAATCTGCCTAAAACAAGTAATTTTCAAGAATTATATTTTAAATGCTAATGTTTAAAATTCGTTTTACGAATACGCAAATTCTTTCCCGAATTTCCCGAAATGCAAATATTATGTGATCATATAGGCAATCGACTACGCACTGAAATTTCTCACCACACACCGAACACAACGAGCCCTGCATGCCAACATAATAAGAATGTTTAACGCTCGTCTCCGATCAGCACGCCCTTTTTAGGCAACTTCATTCGTTCCGGGTGCAGTTTCACTGTTGACAGGGTGATCGCTGGAGCGTATGGTAATCGAAATTTAGCTTTCTGCTTTCAGCTTTGAAAATGATTTTAACAGATAAAACACAATATTACTGTAGAAAATTTGGAGAAAATATTGATTATAGTGTTAAGAATGAAAGTGAATAAAATATGCTTGCAGTCTCTCTGATGAACGTAAAAATACGTGACTTTCCTGCGTAATAAAACTTCCTCATTTAATTATTTTGTGATCAGTTTTAGAAGCCACAGATATAATTTTTTCATGACTAATATTTTGTTGTTTTTTTGCCTGGTTTATTCTTTTTGTAGCCTACTTTAAGTGCTTAAAACATCACTTTTCATGCCTAATAGTGCCTCATTTCGTAATTTTGTTACCTATTTTAAGTGCTTAAATTATCACTTTCTTGTGCCTAAAATTCCGAGGTCTATTGAACACCCATGCGGTTCTTCCTGTCGCCATTGATCATATTAATATCCGTCGCAGAGGCGGTACTTATCTTTTCAGTCGAACACCCTGGCCGCTGTCACTCTCACGCCTTTTTTGTCATGTCAACATCTCTGTCCACTCTATCATCCCACCTTTCGCACTTCTTCGCTTCCATGACGCCACTCTTGATTCAACTACCTCTCTAAGGCATCTCTTTGTCACTTCAATACCCTTTACGTCTCCGACTCTCTCCCCTTCGTAGTCACCACAACATCCCCACAACCCGCGCCCCGGTTGCCGCCGCCACCACGTCTCGCTTGTCACCCCAAACCTCTGACGTCTCCGAATCCACCCCCGGCCGCCGCATCCCCTGACACCGTATCATCACCCCTCCTCTTGCTCCCCTCGCAGCCTCGCCGTTCCGCGCCCTCGCCTTCTCACACCTCCCTCGTCACCACGAAAGCGCGGTCGCCTCGCCTCCCAAATGTCTCCCGAGCTCCCATAACATCCCCGTGTTCTTGGCGTCACATCGTCGTAGGTTCGGCGCCCTACTTTTTCATTACATCTGGGATTTTTATGCTTTAAAATGCTTACGATTTTAGGTGCCTAAAGTAGGCGTTTAGAAGGACGGGAAATTTCTTAAATATTCATTTTAAGTGAGATAAAAATAGATATTTATAACTTTATTCTGTATTATTGGCACTATTATTTATAAAGCAAGTTTTGCCACGTTAAATCTGTGAGTAATGAGAAGAGAAGTTTACGTGCTACCGACATTCGGACCCGTGAGATTCAATTGACGTTTTACGATAATTATTACACTTTGATGAAAATACTCTTCTAATGATTCAATGAAATGATCCTCGGTTACCTGGTTGATGCTTAGTTGACAAAAAATGACATAAGAAAACAATCAAGTTTGCTTTTCCAGTGATAGAAAGACGCTTTAATTACTTTTATGTTTTAGCATTCTAAAACTTCAATAAAACTAGCGTTTTATTTCTTTACTAATAATTATTCAATAACTGAAAAAACATTTTCAACTGAGACTTTATTATGTCTTCGGGACCTTAACTTCCCGACCCATTTATACAGTAATGAAGTGTTTAGAATAATTGTTGACAGACGATTAATAAATGATAAAATAGGATTCATGTAAGATAACAATACAATCACATATTAAATAGCATCCTTACACCATGTTTTTAGTAGTCATCAATCCTTGGCAATACAATCTGTGTATTAATAGGTATCCAATGAATATTTGTCCATTGCAAATCTGTGTCATCGTTTAAAATAATGACTTAATTAATATTGTCAATTTTTGAAATATTAAAAAATTATGTTCTTTAAAAAACAAGCTTAATTATTACGAGTAAAGGAATAATTTCGTAATCGTTCAGTTACTCGTAAAATTACTTTTTACAATTTTTAATGACTAATTAAAAATTTGTTTCGCAAAACATTCGAGACCGACACGTTAGATATCCGATAAGCGAGCAAATACTGTTACCCAGCAGCCTAAATTCCAAACCCTGACACATTTATAAAATCTCTTGCAACTTGTCATCCTTGATAAAGGGCATTTATTTCATTCACATTTTAATGATATATGTGGTTGTTCAGGCAGCGCACATCCAGTTAATTGAAGATCGATCTGTGGTTATTCATGACCGCAATGAGAATAAATAATAGTCCGAAATGGCATCGAACAAAAAACTAACAGATAATTTCGAATGAATATTGCATACAAATTGTGAATCTTAGTTATCGAAACCACAAAAAGAATCCCTTCTGGAAAATTATGTAAAAGTTCGTAAATATATTTCACCCAAACAATCTTGTTTCAACTTCACCTAAAAAACTTGGTCAATTATCTTTTAAGGATTTCAATTGAAACAGCTTAACTGTTTATTTCTCAAAAAATTCTTGATATTTCTTGTACCAAACTGCCGCAACATGCCAACCGCCCCACCACAGCAGCCCCCAACACACTCCAAACGACTCGCCAACACCCCCACCCGCCCACGCAATTTCCCGCAAGTGCACCGTCAACTCTTTCCAAATCCCTACGACCGACCTAGGCGGAAACGCGCAAAATGCGACCACCGAGTTCTAAAATCTCTCCAAAATTGGAGACGGTACAATTTTGTACCGACAAATGTTTCGTCGTACTGCGGTCGATTTGATTGGTTTATTAGTGATTCCGGGTGCGCCAACGGCTAAGGTTATTAGTCGCGTAAGAATAGTGCACTGTTTTTCTCGGGAGGTGACTGTGATCTCGCCCTGCTAAATGGTGAGATCCAGCACCGACCTACCGTCGGCTAGCGGGGTTTTCCCCCACCAGTGGGGCACCGCCCAGCTGTGACTAAGCCAAGCTCTAAGCTCCCGACCGCTCTCCCGGCATGTGTGGTGGTGTAGTGAATGAAGGTGTGTGAGGTAACGATAGAAGAAGGAAGAAAAGATCGCGCGTGTTCCGTGGCCCATTTGGTAAGGTACTGCTCCGGCATTCTGGCATCTACGCTTTGTATTCATCGGAGAAATTATACGCTTTGTAAATTAAACTTTAATATTTTATAATAGTATTCTAAAATAAGGTTACATTTTTGGCAATCTTAAAATAGTTTTTTAAGTAATAGATACTCTTATTTCAGAATAATATTTAAAACTTTCAACTGCCAACGATAACAAAAGGTTGAAAACCACCGACCCACTACACTTTCCACTACATTCTACTCTTCAGAAACAACGACAACCAATTCAATATATTCATATTGTTTTGTTAATCTAATGCAAATGTTAATTTCCATTTTATTTATTATCTATTTAAGAAATGATTAAACTAATTAAGCATATTTAGTAATAATCGACATTTCCAGTGCTCGAAATGTGTGAAGATAAGATGTGCATTTAAGACGAAACTACAGCATCAGAGTAATTTGTATAGAGATTAGATATGCCACCTTTTCTTCAATGAATGCTTTCCGAGTAAAATTATTACAGACAAAAATCTGTCGTAAAATCTCTTTAATATTAGTTCTTTTACGAAGATGAGAGTTTAGCTGTTAGAGAATACTAAAACACGTGTATTGACAATAAAAAGTATGTATTTTCTTGTTTTTGTACTCATAGCAAGTGTTATGTATGTTTTACGAGTACTTACTTGCTGTTGAAAGATATTTTAAAACACCGCTGACCCCTGACACATGTATGTGTAAATTTCACATTACGAATGATTTTGTAAGCAATTAAGTCATGATGTAAAACACACTGCCGAACCCACTCACCACAATTAGCAATTTTGTTGAAAATGAGCCTGCAATTATTTTTTGTGCGTCTGATTCTAAACAGAGAATTTCCTTCGTTAAAAATAAATTATGAACACAAAAAATATACTTTATGGAAATAAAGTTCTCTTAGCTCTTTAAAAAATCCACAAGGTTAATTTGAACACTTTCATAAATTAGGTTGGCGTTATTGTGAAATGAAAATAAAAACTACTTATTGCAAACTGAGTGTAAAGGAGAAAAACGTTTTAATATTTCCTCTGCACTCATGAATAATAGTCAAATAAATTGTAGGTGTTTCAAAAAATTAACTTGAAGGTACAATATGATTCCTTGTTTCTTAATTTTCCTAATGCGAAAAAAGAAGTATTTCATAAGCTTCTTGAATATCTCGGCGAGGCTTTTCTTTATTACTGAATAATTGCACCAAAGGATAAACTGCCTTTCGCAAATGTATCTCGCAGAGTTAAGTGCGTTGCATCCTATTCTAAAGACAAGAATTCAAGCAAATGTTTCTGGGCATTTTGAGTCGTGAATTGTGGGAATTCTGATTCGGTGTTGTTGACGATCTTATGCAAAGAAATAAAAGAGGTCATCTTCGTCAACATAGTGTTTTTATTCAATAGCCGGCTTTCGACGGCTTTGTCGTCATCATCAGTCTACAAGGTACATAAAAATATAAACAATTGACAAATAAAATACAAAATAAAATAGCAAATTAAATTACAATTAATAGATACATTTAAATTTTAATTACAAATAGCAAATAAAATTGCAAAAATTGAAATGCAACGGGAGGATTAATATAAATAGCAGGAGTTCGAATTAAAAAATATTAAAAATTAATCCTTTATTGGTAATTAATTCTTTATTGGTATCTTAGAATTTTTAATTTGAACTGCTATTATCTATATTAATCCTCCCGCTTTGTCACGCAAATATTATTCTGTTATTTTGACAACTGTGACAACATATTCTTTAATACATTTTAAAAAAATAATTCAAAAATAAATGAACAATATCGTATTGATCTGCGACGCATTTTATCTAGGTCTTCGGCATGTCATCTACTTGTAGTACGTGGCCTTTGAACGTTTTCGGAAAGCAGACAAAACCATTCACGAGACATTTTCGTTTATTGTCCCAGCGGAGAACAGGCAAGGTTGAATGAAAAAGTGCCACTTCATTAGAAAAATACGTTACAAAAACAACATCAATTTCTCAAAAACGATTCCTTAAATACAAATATATACACATATTTGAAATCGTCTCTTTAAGCTCATTATAATACGCTAAAATTTAGCGTAGGGTTCCATTAAAAAAATAACTAAGTTGATCTTACGTTTTAGTAGTGTTTTTATTTCATTCTTGTTTGTTTATTTACATTTGTATTATTTATCTTTTTTAATATTTGTATGTATTGCTATTTTTAATTTTTATTTTTCTACTTATATTTTTTATCACAAGTCATCGAGCGTACGCTCATTTACAGTGATAAATTACACTTGCAGTAATTTCACTATTATTATTATTATTATTATTATTATTATTATTATATACTCGTTTAATAGAATTTTAACCTTTTTGGAGTTCTAAGCAGGGAAAATATGAAACTTGCATTATTTCTAGTTTTCAAAGAATACCACATAGGACGTTTTCCAAATGAAAGAAATAACACTTATCATTTTTTGTTTCCGCATCAAAAAGACAATGTCCTTTAAGTGGAACTACTTTCAAAGATAAAACCAAAACGTTCCTTGAACAAACACGAAACTCATACATTCCCCGTTAATGTTCTTGGGCAAGGAATTAGCTTTATAGTAAGTTACTCTAATGTGTTTTAAATATTTAAGCATCAGCGTAATATTTTATGGAAGCTGTTAGGAAATGCATGACTTTCCTCTTGAGGAAATGCGCTTCCCCAAGATTCGTTAAAACAAGGTTAGTACTATACACACAGGTTTTTTGAGAAGACAAGCATTTTTAATAATTTCTACAATAAACTGTAGTTTTAAAAATATATTTTTTAAATTATTAATGTGTGTGTAATGACATCCTTTTTTGTCTTATATGCAAATAGTAAATATTATTTATTACGAGGAAAAAATATTATTTATGTACATTTACGTTTTTCACATTTAATTATCAATCTTCAAATTCTTGTCTTTTTACGTACTTCATCGAAATTATACGCATATGTTAATCTTGTAAAGAAAAAGACGTGTTTATATAAAAATATAAATAATATTCCATATTCTTCGACAGAAATGAAAGATTCAAGTAAAGATGTTCTATGTTTCATAATAGATGAAAAATATATCAAAGGAATTTTTCAATGAGAATATAATATACAAAATTTCGAGAATAGTACTCTACTAAAATTGATGGATCAAAATGCAATTAATATTCATAGAAATAATTACATAAGTACAGTTTCCTGGCATAAATTTATTAAAAACAATTTTTACTTTGATTAAGTCAACTTTATACATAACCGTCAGGAAAACAACACTAATTTTACCACTAACTGGACGTTTTTAATCACTACAAAAATTGTTATTATATTTATGTTATAACTAATTACTGGTGGAATATGAATATATAGAATATTATTTGTGCACAAAATATAAATAAAGCGAGAACTTATATCATCGCTTGGATCACCATTGCTGCAGGCAATGTAGTATATTGTGCTGAGAGCAAACAAACTATATTGCAATCAGGAGAATTCGTGCACCCTATGTGCAGTTTATCCCAATACACGAGTTTTATTTACCACTTTCCAATACAGCTCTGCGGGCGAAAACAGTAGAACAAAAGCAAACTGCACTGATATCCATGCCAAGCGACAGTCAATTATGTTCTTCGGACCAGGGAGAATTAACGCACTTGCCGAAAATCTCGCAAAGCTCGACATCAAAGAGATTTGTTCTCTGGGATTCGCTTTCAATATTAAACCAATATTGGCAGGTGTGGGAGCGTCCATTTGTATTGTTCCGTTATAATTTCCTGAAAGAAAGAGAACCGAATGTTGAAGTTTGTAAATGAAACTAACTTTGTTATGATGTTCCTCTCTTACTCTAAATAATCTGTATGAAAAAAGATGAAATTGGCGTCATCTGTATTTGTCCAAAAGCAAACTGCACTGATATCCATGCCAAGCGACAGTCAATTATGTTCTTCGGACCAGGGAGAATTAACGCACTTGCCGAAAATCTCGCAAAGCTCGACATCAAAGAGATTTGTTCTCTGGGATTCGCTTTCAATATTAAACCAATATTGGCAGGTGTGGGAGCGTCCATTTGTATTGTTCCGTTATAATTTCCTGAAAGAAAGAGAACCGAATGTTGAAGTTTGTAAATGAAACTAACTTTGTTATGATGTTCCTCTCTTACTCTAAATAATCTGTATGAAAAAAGATGAAATTGGCGTCATCTGTATTTGTCCATTGAGAATAATGATGCAGGTAAAAAAAGAAATTATTATAACAATCCGAAAGCACGCTGTAAATCTTAACTTAGATAATACAAATTTCATGAGATTGTCATACAACGTACAAATCAAAATATGCTTTAGACATGGTTGTGGTGCATATTTTCTCCCACATTATATTGATACAATAGATAAATATTATTAGAACTTTATGAAATGCTTGTTTTCCTTACCCTATTGCGATCTGGACTTTCCTTTAAACACACATTGCTACACTTTGTATTATATTCAAAATGTACTTACATAAGTTGAAAGGTGAGTTAGTAGTATCATCTAGATAGTCAAACCTTCAAACCGTCAGAAGATAAAATAAAATTGACAAAGTAATATGTTTCCATCGTTCCCCAAGAATAAACCTTTAAATCTGCCTCAAATATTCTCAAAAATATTTGATTACATTCCTACAAGTTTTAAGGTGTGAAACACAATAGAGTAACGAGTAGTGATCTGTTGTATTACAAGCTACTCATCCACTGGGCGTCACGTAACATAAATTGTTTTTCATCGATGATACTGCAACTCAGATAGGGCTTTCATTCAACAATCGCGCACTCGCTGTAAAGTTGGAATCTTTCGCGCTCTTTAAAGAAATTGTTAATTTTTATTCATTGTTGAGTTACATCAAGGTGGAACATAACATTAAAGTACAATAAAGGATTAGTTTAACTCACAAAACTGCACAATAATACGGTTTTATATAGTACTAGACGTGTTTTGTCAGATTGAGAAAAAGTTGTGTTATACAATGCAATTGGTAACAGAGAATGTGTTACATATTTGCACATGTCCGAAGAAACCACGGTTTCCCACATTGTATTTCCCACGTGACGATGAATGAAAAGTTTCTAGAAGCGACGTTATGGCGGGTCCCAATCACCGGACACTCGTATGGAAACGTCGGGTTAAACCTAGGCAATGACAATGTTTATTTCGTTCTCGGCGTCGATGTATAAGCATGGAAAGAGCTTTCTGGTTTGTAAAATAACGGTCACATCGCGTCAAGGAATAGGATCCGCCAGTGAAATCTGCAGCTCCAGAAAAAAGGCGATTATTATTCTCCTATAATACGTTGTAATATAAAAACTTTCTAATGTAACAAGTCGTTTAAAATTAAAACCCAAAATGTGAATTTAAGAAAGATGGGAGAGAGTGACCTCACGTGCATAAATAGTAGTTTCTTGCCTTTTTTCAGTTTATAATTTTATTGTGTATTTCCATCCTTATAATTAAAAAACTTCAACTCAACATCTGAATTCTGCTAATGGAAATAATTATGAGTATGAGCGAGAGCTACTCATAAGAAATCAATTACGACGACTGATCGGATGGTGTGTCATGTCCAATGCCATGAGCTGATGCCGGGATGTGTGAAAGAATGTGAGAAGGGTTACGGGATTTTTCGCCGCCAACGGAAACTTCTGGATCGTAGCAGCCGAGAAACTACTGAAGCTCTAGAGTGGAAAAACGTGCATCGGATGCCATACATTAATTACATTAACAAAATTTACAATATTTTCGTATACAACATTGAGTACCTGTTTTGAAATGACAGCAATAACATTTTCACAGACATAGTAGTTATATATTTAGTTTAATTAGCGAGTACAGAAGCGATTTGGCAGTTCCAAGATGTGAGCGGCTGTCAGTCTATAATTATGTGTTCTCTATTGTCAAGTAGGTTCATTGATAGATGATTTGAAACTTCTCTTAATTTCTTCATTGCTTTGAGGAATATACATCAGATGCCGGACATGAAGACAAAGCCTTTTTGAACATGCGTATTATATTGCTGTAGAAAGCACTAGATAACAAATTATCGCTCGATGTTGGTGAATTCTGAGGGAAATTTTAGGGAATTTAGTGTGTGAAAAAATGGTTTTCAAATTTCCTCTGTAAACAACTCATAACTCCGTTGCGTAAATTTAGTTTAAATTTGGCGCCATATTTCATTACTTTTGCACCACTCACTTTACTGATTACATTAAAATTCAAGTTTAGACCTTTTGTTCATTTAAATTTCAAGCGAAAACGAATCTTTTCGAGATTGGAAAGAAAGGCTATATGCGTGGGCGGAACCTCACAGGGACTAAGAACCCAGTGATACAGAGTCTGACAAGCACGAACGAGTCTCCGTCCTTTTCCTATCGAAACTCCCAGAGACTTTCTGTTGAAGCATCTCCTTGTGTCAGTAATAAGATGCCCGAACATCAATTTATTTTCGCGGGCGCGTTTCTTTCGAATTCCGCAGGGCGGGCGCCTGTCGCAAGCAAAGCACACAGACACAGCGGACTCGGATCGACTCGACTCGAATCGACTCGCCCTCTCGGCAAATCAGGCGGCTGCACAGAAGACAGAGCCTTTGTTGACGCGCCCGTCCGCCCCCTCCCCCCCCCCCCGCCTTCCAGCCTCATCCCCTGGGCTCGTTGTCCGCCCGCCCGGACCCAGCTCACGATGTGACCAAATGAGGAAAGTCTGGCCAAAACTACAAAACGAATTTTTTGTTTGGGAAAATTTGATCACCCTTGTTGGTAGAGACAGTGAGGTGCTTCAGTGAAGAAGGTACGAAGGTGTGCGTGTATTTGCTTTGGCAGTGTGAACTTGCGCACGGATAGTATACTTGAAGCGCCTGAGTACACAGCAGTATGTACGTACTAAGTAGTGATATTGCGTACTTATAAATAATTAGTGTTGTACGAATATTTTCCATGAATATTTTTCTGGTGCTTCAGTTGAGAAATGTCTGGTACTTTCATGAGAAATGTCCGGTACTTTAATTGAGAAAAAAAGAAGCCAATGCGGGTTTCCTACTTTGGGTACTATGTACGTATCTGATGCGGCAGTGTAAACTTGACGCACGCGGAAAGTGTACTAGATGCGCCCGAGTAGAAAGTAAGTAGTGATATTGTAAGTTAAGAATGTAAGTAGTATATAAATACTTGTTGAAGGAGCGATTTTCATAATTTTTTCAATAACGAAGAAACCTGCTGCAAAAAAGTTTGGAATTATTGAAATTTTCGCTATTCTACATTAAATTTAATGAAGTATACATTTCTACTAGCTTGAAAGTTATATAACACATCATATAACGCTTGAACATTGATATTAGCCTTTATCTTAATTAATTATCTTTCAAATAAAACAAAGTTTAGTGGCGGAGTGGAGCGGAACGGAATTTCATGATTAAATTTTAAGAACATGCAATACTCGACCGAGCAGGCTACGGTACTAAAATGAACAAAGTAGTATGTGCCCAAAAGTTTGTACCAAGGAAACTATGTTAATGTCTGGATATAAGGATGTTTTGTACTCCTGGCTTCTTTTTGTGATGACTTTCTCAATAGATAAAATGTTTAAACCTAAATAAATTTTGTAAGTAACGAACCACAGTGCATCGTACAACTTTCTTAATGTTGTGGTGAATTAACTGAGAATCTCCCTGTTCCATTTTATGTCGGATCCCATAATTCTATGCCGTACGTCTAAATAGGTTTTATAAAACATTTTTGTCATAGCACTTTGTTGTACAGAGAGAGCTGTGGCTTTCCTTGAGAAGATATGCGATTTTTCGTTCTCAATTGTGTTTTTTTTTTCGCTTTTTAACTATAAGATTTTTCTATGTCAAATGGTTGTCGAAGTTGGAAAGTCTAGATCTGATAGTTGAAGCTTCTGAGAGTTCTATATTATTTATTCTAACTTTTGGGCACTGTTTCATCGTTAATGATGATGTAATGTGTTTGTATTTAGTTGCATTTAATATTACACGTCATTTTTCGTTCCTTTCTTCTATTTTTTCCTCGTGTGCTGTAAATGCTGTAGTGCCATGTTGCATATGTTTTTTCAATAATTTTTTCATCAACAATATATCCAACCACCTCAAAACCCTGTTATAACTATTGATAATTTCAGAAGGCCGTGAATTCGGGTCCCTCGTTAGGCATTGTTGTGTTTTCATCTTGTGGCCATGTCGTAATTGACTAATCATACCATCTTATCTAAAATCCACCATGTCCATAATAATTCGTGTCTCAAACGCCTTCACTCATTACCTAATGGAAGAGGTGGTTCAGGGCATCAATGGATGTCACTGCAGCGCCTCTGACAGGGAGGCCGTAGGGATCGAGTCCCGACAATGGCAGGATTTTCGACACTATTTACATAGATACGCCGAGTTAAGTCGCTGTCTAGAGGATTCTAGGGGCAAGGTGCTTTGTTCGGTAGTTTTCCGTGTTTTTTTCTACCAATGCCAGGAGAATGTCGGAGCAATACCCTAACAAAGGGACCTCGCGCGATTTCTCCTTCCTCTTCCTTGTCCTATCATAAGTAGGGATGGCAAAAAATCCGTTTTTAAAACATCCGTGTTAAAAAAAATCGATCCGTATCTCGCTTGTTAGAATTCTACTCCGACCATCTCCTGGTTTTGTTAAGAGAAACCACAAAAAACTACAATAAGAGCAGTCGTCCGTTAGAATTCCCTTCCAGCCAGTGGTTGAATTCAATCCAGCTATCTAGCTAGTGCCCATTGATTGATTTTAAGTGATTCCGGGCGCGTCAACTACTAGGGTCATTAGTCCCGTAAGTGTAGCGCATGTTTTTTCAGGAGGTGGCTGTATTCTTCCCCCGCTGAATGGCGCGATCCGGCTAGCGGGGTTTCCCCAACCAGGTATCTCCTAGCGGGACACCGCACCAGCCAGAGCATAATCTGAGCTCGACCGGTCTCCCGGCATGTGTTGTAGTGTAGTGTATGTTAGTGTAAGTGTGTGTAAGGAAACAGGATAGGATAGGGAATAGGATAGAAAGATCGCGCGCGGCCCGTGGCCCGTTTGTTAGGGTACTGCTCCGGCATTCGCCTGGTGTTGATCGGGGAAACCACGGAAATCTAACGGCCAGAGATCAGCCAGCCGCTAGAATTCTCCACCGTAAATTCGACCTAGCTGACAAACTAGTGTCGAAAATCCTGCCACAATCGGATCTCGAACCTAGGACCTCCCGGTCAGAGGGACTGCAGTAGCTAGTGTTGAAAATCAGCAACCGTCGTGAATGGAACCCTAAGGCCTCCCGGTCAATTGTAGTGCAGAAACAACGCTGTGGTCGCTGATCCACTGCGGCCGGTTTATATAAGTGGGTGACTCGTGAGGTTTTGGCCAAGTTTCCGTCATTCTGTCACAACGTGCGGCGCACAGATTGGATGAGTCGGCCCGCCGCGGCGCCGCGGGCTCCAACCGTTTTCACAATCGATCGTCGCAGGCAGATCGCGGGCGCCGCCGAGCGTCCGGCGCGACGTCTCAGCACTGACTCACTCGCCGCCGCAACTCCCGACGTTGTCTCCGCTTCCGCTTCCTTCACTGTTCGACCGAGGGGCGACTGGTGGTGAGATGAAGTGGTCAGACCCTCGCGCCACCATCCATCTCTGGGGTCCGTGATTCAAATATCGGGCGTTCGTGTTGAATTTGAAAAGGAGAAACCGATTTCGCGGCAGGATTTCACCGGGTTCTCCCGTTTCTACTGTCCTTCAATCCCCCGTTGCCTCATAATCTAAACTACATCAACATCACAATCACCCGTTCATGAAACCGTTCAACCCAACCACCAAAACTGGTATGGCCGAGGTATAGACATTTTAGAATGGCGCGAGATGGCCGGTATAGCGGTGTGAGCGGGTTGACGCTAGCCTGCACTCTGCAAAAAAACTCTCCCCGTTGTCCCTACCCTCCTCTCACTTGGTGTTTAGAGACATGTGGGTGGCTCGTGATATAGTTGTGTGATCACTCAACTTTCACTTCGGGTATTAGTACTTAAGATCTAGGTCGCCCTACGCAGAATTTGCGTTGGAAAAAATGTGTGCGTCACAGTTTTTTCTCGGGGTACTCCCGTTTTCTGTGATTCTCATTCCACCATGATCCGAAACAGCCTGTATATAAGCGAACGAGTTGATACTGCCTTGAACTTACAGACCCCCAGCCGCCTCAGAATCGCACTGAAGATGGCCGCAATGCGACTGAAAAAACTTTCTGGAGAAATAAAAACCTACGACAAAACATCGCCTCAAGTCCATTTCTATGACGCAAATGTAAACCACACACCATTTCCTACCACGATTTATCGGTATCAACAAAACATGGATTCTGGCTCTATCACGTGTTAGAAGATGTTTTCTACGCCTAACCATTGGATTTATCCAATTTTTCGTTTTCAAGGCCCGGTAATAAGAGCTTTACTTTAAAAATTCGCAGTTTTTCCGCGCAACCGTACCTAATTTTCTCTCTACTCACTAGCGAGAAAGTAACTGGGTGCTAAAACAGCACGTACTTTCTCCTCTGTATTTTCACGCAAAATCACCGGAAATCTACTCAAATTTTCGAAAACTTGTACATGACCTTATTTCAAAATCTATCTTTAAGGAACGGATTTCAGTAAGGGGAAAAAAACATGGGAAAAAATTAAAAAATTGGACTTTTGCAATTCTCGAAAAATGGGATTCAACAAACTTTCTCTTAAACGTTCTTTACACTATCCAACAACAAAATTTAATAAAAAATGATGAAGCTATTTTTTTGAAAATTTGGAAAATATCTCTGGCGCTTCATGTAAAGTACCATTCAAAATTAAATTATCGGTTTCAAATTAAGGGAGCCGCGACATCAGTTAGATTGATTGGGAAATATCAGTCTTGGAGAAAATCGGCTGAACGATTTAGCCGCAAACGTTGATCATAGACAGATGGACAGACAGACGGGCAGACACAGACAGACAGACAGGCAGACGTTTTGCCGTCATTCGATTTCTCGGTATCACGAACCCATAAAACACGAATTCTGGCGACACCACGTGTTAGAGGATTTTTCTACATTTAGCAACTGATTTATTCACTTTTTCGTTATCAGGGCCTTGAAATAACAGTTTTTCTGCCAAAAATTCACCGTTTTTTCGCGCAGCATTACATAACATTCTCTCTACTCCATAGCGACAAAGTAAAAATTACTCATTGCAAAACAAATTCCTTGAAATGCGCATAACTTAAAACGTTCAGTCAACATTTTTATATATTTTATACGTATTCAAAGAAATAACACGCACGAAGTAAAAAGAAACACATAAAGTTCCTGAAAAATCGAAAGGGAATGTTGCGAACAGCTGCTTCGTGCCGGGTCTCTTCTCGGGAAATCAGAGGGCGCATTCTCACCTCGTCGGCGGCCGCGCGGGGCGGAGGGCAGCGCAGGGCGGGCAGGGAGGCGCGATTTACGCCGGCAACAGTTTCCGGGAGCAACTCGTGAGGCGCGCGTCGGAACAAAAAGGCTCGCGGAAAGAGTTCCATGCAACATATCGAAATTCCCCGCCCCCGCCGCCTCGCGCCTTTCATTGGCGAGCGCGGAACGGCGCCAATTCGCGGAAGCTCCTCTGCTCACCGCTGCGGCTTCTCCTCGGCCCCCTCCCCCTCCCATCTCCCTTCTCCAACCCGTTTACCACCCTCGTCCCGGTTTCGCGAGTTGAATTGTCCGGGCACTCCTCTTTCCCGATCGCCTCCGATGCCTCTGCCAACCCCACTGCCGTGCATTTCCCGTTCGCGGCTCCACCTGCCCCTCCGCTTCTCCAACCTTCGGTCCTCTTCGCCTTCGCTCGTCTGCCCACCGCTGCGGCTTCTCAAGTGTCCCCACCCACCCACCACCCTCCTCCAACCCGTTTACACCGGGAGATGATGTTCAGAGCATCAACTGATGTTACTACTGTGCCTCTGACCGGGAGGTCGTGGCAGGAGTTTCGACACTAGCTAGAGAGGTAGGTCGAGCTTAGTCGCAGTCTGGAGGAGAATTCTAGCGGCCGAATTCTGCTCCGATCGGTAGCTTTCCGTGGCTTCTCCTTTTAACACCAGGCGAATGCCGGAGCAATACTCTCACAAACGGGCCACGGACCGAGCGCGATATTTCCTTCCTCTTTCTTGTACTATCCTCACCCCTTACATACACGTACACTTGCGGACACTACACTACCATACGGGTTGGGAGAACGGTCGGGACCTTAGAGCTTGTCCAGGCTGGGGCGACGCCCCAATAGTAGGAGATATCTGGTGAGGAAAACCCCGCACACCGACGGGTAGGTCTGCACCGGATCTCGCCATTCAGGGGAAGATCACCGCCACCTCCCAGGGGAAACTACACCACATTTTCAGGACTAATGATATAAACAGTAAACAGTTGACGCGCTCGGAATCACTAATTAATCAACCCAAATCGTTTACGACTCACGTAAACGACCCGGTTTCGCGAGTTGAATTGTCCAGACACGCCACTTTCCCGATCGCTTCCCATGCCTCTGCCAGCCCCGCTGCCGTTCATTTTCCGTTCGCGACTCTACCTGCCCCGCCGCTTCCCCAGCCATCGGTCCCTCTATCTTCGCCTGCGTCGCCGTCTCCGCCTTCGCGCTCCTTCTCTCCCTCGCGGCCGCAGCGCGCGGCCACTGCCGAGTTATAGGACGGGCGCGCACCGCAGCCAGCCTGAAAGAAATTCAATTTCGGCAGCGACGCCCACTTTGCATTCTGCATACATTTGGTAATGCGCTGAGCTAAGTGCTCGGCTCCCGAGGGGTGGCGGCGACGGAGCGAAGCACCACCTCCCACCTAGCGGTGCATCGCCTCTCGTTCCGCCTCGCGCCCCGCCATGTGATCCTGGCCGCGCACGCCGCCACGCATTCCATCTGGCCTGGCTTCTCTTCTTGTTGAGAGCTGTGCGGTAGCCGTACACGTTCTCCCGCTCGGCGTTTAGTTCCGACCTCCGCTCGGAACGCCGTCCCTACCTCAACAGGCACATCACCCCTACATACCCTGACACCCACGCCGCCAGGAATTCTACTATAGACTTCGAGACGTGAGCCGAAAACTACTCCGCCACATTCCCCGCCTCCAACCCCACCACCTACCCTGCCACCTACCCCGCCACGTAGCTAGTCTCATAGCCCGGCACATAGCCCGCCACATAGCTCGAAACAGCCCGCCACATAGCTGGACACATACCCCACCACATACCCCGCGACATACCCCGACACATACCCCCGCTGCACATACCCCTGCCACATACCCCCGCCACATACCCCCGCCACATACATACCCCGCCACATACCCCCGCCACATACCCCGCCACATACCCCCCGCCACATACCCCCGCCACATACCCCCGCCACATACCCCCGCACATACCCCCCCCCGACACATACCCCGACACATACCCCGACACATACCCCGACACATACCCCGACACATACCCCGACACATACCCCGACACATTCCCTGCCACATATCCTGACGCCTTCTGAGCCACATACCATGCTACATATCCCGCCATGCACCCTTAACGAAACCGACCTCGATATCATCAACAAATCTTGCAACAAACTGCTCTGAGAACTACAGCATTCCCCATGCACAAGGTAATTGTTAATTAAATGATTAATTGATCATTTTGAAATCTATGTCAAAGAGGCACATAATACATTACAAGACACCTATTTTTATTCATAAATTAATTAAATATCACGTAACAGGAAATTTAATAAACAAAATTCAAAATTCGAGACAAAACCACAAGAAAAACAAGACAAGCAAAAAATGTGGTCCTGAAAGTGCAGTCATTTAATTTAGGTAAAAATGTACAAGGAAGAAATATACTTTTGGATAAAGGTCTTAAATTATTTAATGAAATACGTAAAAAATAAAATAAATTATGTAAATATTTAATGTAGTAGAATGTACATATATGTGTTCTTAATATGTCACAAATAGCCAAGACGGCTATATAAATCAAATATACTAGTACATCTATCCCTTGCATTAAGCATCTTGCTACGCACCTCACTACGCACATCGTTACGTACCCTCAAACGCATTTGCGTCACAGCCCGTCCGGTGGCTTGCGAGCCGAGCCATTCGCCGCTCGTCATGATACACTAAGCGAGACGACGCAGCGGAGCGGTGCGTGGTGGAACGGGGTGGGGGCGGGGGAAGTGAGGGGCGGCGCAGGCCGATTTGGCGAGCGTCGAGTCTCCGGCCGCTCTCACTGAGCTGCCTGCGTCGCTTGGCCGGGTGGGGCTCCGGGCAAAGCTCTTCCTCGACCCCACTCCCCTTCCCTTCCGCCCCGCTCCCTCGCTCAGATTTCCTCGGCCCCATTCATTGCGTCTTGCCGCCCAAACGACAGCATCTGGCCAAATGCAATTTGCCAAACAGCTGGAGATTCTCCAGAATGTGAACTCTAATAATCTACAAAAATGTTCCTTGCTTAAAAAGTGAATTTTCTATTCGAAGACACGTGAACCCGAGGATCTGTTTCCAATCAGTAGCAATTATACAAACTCATTAACGGACATAAAAAAATGCGAATGGAAGAAAGAGATGTGAAAGAAGTTTTATTCAACATTCAACTGTATGTCATCATAGTCATCGTCTGAAATTGAGAATGAACACTAGTTACTGCTTGTCATTAATCGATAACTGAACCTCACTATCATCCGAGACTTCCATTTGAATGTATGCAAATTTGTAAGAAGCATCTACTACATGCCGACTACTTCGTTTGCAGATGTTTAAAAAATGTGAAAAGTCACCAATCAGAAAACGATTACCGCAGTAGACCTGGGTTAAAAAAATAAAACTCTTAAAAGTGCAACCAGTCTACTTACATCCAGCGATTATATAAAAATAAGACAAGTTCACAACTAGTGTTACAGTAAAATTAAAATTCAGCCCCGCTCTTTGGCATCCAAACTATCTCGACTATCTTGATGTTGAATTTTATCTCAATACGGTAGCTCCTTAAAAAAGTAACAGTGCAGCAATAAAAAGGAATGTAGGAAATATTGTACGTATATAAAGTATTAAACAATATTATAAAATTATATTCTGCAAAATTTGCTCAAATTTATAGCCTCAAGGTTTGATATATGTGTCAAAACTGATTGATAATGACAAAAACAACTCCATAATGTCTTTACTAGAGGGCGGGTTGTCCCCTATGAGTTTATGTACCTGCCGAAAACCAGTATAGTGGCTTACCAATCAGAACAGCGCTATCATAAATATCACTTGTATAACTTCGTTTTATAAGATTTCACACCACAAGATTATTTGCAAAAAAGTAACCTTTGACCTGTACAGTATTCAACATGCCCTAGAAGTTTGAAAAACTAATCTACACAACTTGTATACACACATTCATTGAGTGATTTACATATTTCATGATTAAGTCTGTGTATTATCAATGATATAATTCATTGAATAATTTTATTATTTTCATAAAATTGAAAATCATTTAACTTAAACATAAACGAGTCAATCAAATAAAAATGAGAATCACAACAAATTCAGCGTAATAGACTTTTTTAGTACAGAATACACTTTTTCGTAAGGGTATTAAATTCTAATTTTCTTTTCATTCTTCTATTAATCACTCGTCTCACTGCGCGAAAACTTAGAAAGTTAATTGCTTTGCCGCTTTTAGAAACGCCATTGCAAGCCAGCAGTGTAAAACTTAGTGAGCTTCCTTTTCTTCCTCCTTTTATCGAGACCTTTGAACACTGAAAAGATTCGTTCTCTTCTAACCAATTACAACGAATTATCTGCAGAGAAAAAAAGGGAAATCGATTTCACATTCAAACATGATTGTGAAATACAGTATAATGTAAGAAATATTTTCCCTTGTATTTTTCTGACTGAACTTTCAATACGTTGATTAATGATTCCAGGCGCGTCAACTGCTAAGAATGTTAGTCCCGTAAGGGTAGGGTATATTTCTATCGCCAGGGCTTCGCCTGTTGGATGGCGATATGCAGCGCCGACCTACCCGCCGGCTTGCGGAGTTTTCCCCAACCAGGTTTCTCCCACCGGCGGGGCACCGCCTCAGCCGGAACAAGCTCCCGACTAGTCTCCTGGCATGTGTGCTAGCGTAGTGCTTGTGAGTGTAAGTAATGGGTGGGGATAGGACATGGAAGAGGAAGGAAAGATCGCGCGCGGACCGTGGTCCGTTTGTACTTTACCGGCACTTTACCGGCATTCGCCGGTACTTTACCCCAGACGCCAGAATGCCGGTACTTTACCGGGATTCGCCTGCTGTTGATTGGAGAAACCACTGAAAGCTACCAAACCGAGCAGCCGGACGCTAGAATTCTTCTCTACACAGCGACCGAATTCGACTTAGCTATGTATCAAGTGTGGAAAATCTTACCACCGTCGGGACTCGAACCCTAGGGCCTCCCGGTCAGAGGCCTTGCATCATGAATTGCTGCCCTGAACCGGATATGTAATACGTATATACTGTAGATGACGTGTATTATAATAAAGCATCTAATTAGAAAGAAACTCCCAAAGATGTTGAACGCTAAAGAAACATCTGTGTATTGAAAAATCAAGTTTTAATTCTATATATCCTAGAATTCTTGTGCAAACAGAAAGAAATCAGTTCTAAACATTGAAGTTACCTCAAATTTAACAATATACAGTACATACATAACATCCTTACTTATATAATCGCTGAGTCTGCTACACGTATAACAGTCGCCAATAGCGCAGAGGCAACACTGTTGTCGCTGCAGCATCGTCCTCTGGAAGTTCTTTGGATTCGAGTCTGACAGTGTAAGTTTTTCGAAACTAGTTTGTACACAGTTAACTGAATAGAATTCAACCACTTTATGAAGAATTCTTGTGTACGGGATCTAATAGGTATTATTCTATAGTTTTTCCGATCAACACTAGGAGTACGTCGGAACCCGCTGGTGAATTTCCTTTCCTCATTCGCGTAATAAGTAGGGGGAGGCAACATTGTCACATCTTCGTTTCTCTTCAAGTTCATCTTCACAATCGTTATTTTGGCCATATAATGAATCACTGAAGTACAATGTTTATTCAAACTATTGAAGTCATAGCATCCTTTATTTGAACGATTTTATTGCTTATTATAACCAAGCAGTGTAAATGTTACCCTGCAGGTGTCAATCATTGCCACCTCTATTATTTCCATGTCTGTGATAATGTTTAACTGTGTGAGAGCTCGATTGGCAATAAAAACATAAATATGATACAGAACATTTTCTGATAGTCTTCGGTGTTTGACATTTTAATTACACTTGTACTATACAAGGATAACCCAACATTAAGGAAGTTTCAACCACGAGAATGGACTGCATCACAGTACACTGCACACACTTGCAGCCATTTTAGGTTATATATGTAAGCAAATACAAGCATCCATTGCATGTAATGATTCTAAGAAAAGAAGCTAGCTAATGTAATAGATCGTTACGTTATTAAATTTAAATATTAATATTAAATTTACGTTATTACATAAATAATATAATAATTTTATTTATTTAATAACAAATATTATTTAATAATAAATAAAATAAATAAATTTACGTTAACGTTACAGACCGCACTATTTAAACTTTTCAAAGTCGTGATAATGTTTCACTTTTGACAATGTTATCTCGCATTACGTACATCAGAATTTACACAGAAAGCTTCCCACAGACCTAGTCTCCACTCACAGTTGACGCACAGGGAAGCAACTCCCACTCACTCACGAAATTGTTCAGATGTTCCTTCCTCCTTCAACACCTCGCTTCCTTCTCATCGATGCTTTCCATTACGGTGTGTGCACTTGCCCAAGCGCGGTTCAGCCGCTCGCAAGTTGGTAGTCGCACGGCGCGGTTGCCGGCGTGGCTGTTGTTTCAAGCATCCTCCGCCCGCACGCACCTGAGCAGCACCGCTGCATTAATGAAAGAAAAGCACGTGGCGCGTGTGCTTCCCCTGCATTTCCGCCCGGACGCTTGCGCGGGGAACCGAAATCTAAGTCGCGCGCCACGCGCAGTTGCTAACGCGCGTTGAAGAGGTTGAAGCAAGATAAAAATTGAATTGATGAAATCTTACATTCCATCGCAAATGTTGCTAACGCGCGTTGAAGAGGTTGAAGAAAGATAAAAATTGAATTGATGAAATCTTACATTCCATCGCAAATGTTGCTAACGCGAGTGGAAGAGGTTGAAACAAGATAAAAACTGAATTGATGAAATCTTACGTTCCATCCAAAATGTTTATAATGCGAGTTGAAGAGGTTGAAGCAAGATAAAAATTGAATTGATGAAATCTTACATTCCATCGCAAATGTTGCTAACGCGAGTGGAAGAGGTTGAAACAAGATAAAAACTGAATTGATGAAATCTTACGTTCCATCCAAAATGTTTATAATGCGAGTTGAAGAGGTTGAAGCAAGATAAAAATTGAATTGATGAAATCTTACATTCCATCGCAAATGTTGCTAACGCGAGTGGAAGAGGTTGAAACAAGATAAAAACTGAATTGATGAAATCTTACGTTCCATCCAAAATGTTTATAATGCGAGTTGAAGAGGTTGAAGCAAGATAAAAATTGAATTGATGAAATCTTACATTCCATCGCAAATGTTGCTAACGCGAGTGGAAGAGGTTGAAACAAGATAAAAACTGAATTGATGAAATCTTACGTTCCATCCAAAATGTTTATAATGCGAGTTGAAGAGGTTGAAGCAAGATAAAAATTGAATTGATGAAATCTTACATTCCATCGCAAATGTTGCTAACGCGAGGTGATGAGGCTGAAGCAAGATAAAAATTGCGGAAAAGAAAAATTTTTTTGCGGTTGTTTTCTGTGATTTTTCCGATCAATAGCAAGCGAATGCCGCAGTAGTACGTTAAACAAACCGACCGCGCGCGATATCTCCTTTCTCATTCTTACCACGCATGTTGGGAGATCAGTCGCGACACTCTAGGAAGCCATGGTCGGAAGCCAAGAAATCTTACCGACTGTGACGGTATCCCGTTGGGAGTGACACTTGGAAACGGAATATCTTGAGAGCCGAAGTGCAGTTCGTCACCGAATCTCGCGTCCCAGCGGCAAAGGGACACTGTCACCTTCCAGGAAAAGAACACGAACGGGAGTGGTGATCTAACTAGTTGACGCACCCGGAAACAATAACTACACAAGTCGGTAGTTTGTTGGCGCGGTTGCCAGCACGGCTTTTGTTTCAAACTTCTCCCGCCCCCTACGAACATAGCGGCGGCGCTGCGTTAACGAAAGAAAAACACATGGCGCGTGCGCTTCTTTCGGCATTTCCGTTCGGGTGTTTACGCAGGGGCCGAAGTCTAAGTCGTTCGCCACGCTCTGCTGGATCCGCAAAATAAAGCGGTTCAAGCAGGGGAGAACTCCAGGTGAAACAATAAGGTCGACCATCTCTCCTCCTAGTACTCGATGGGAGAGAATTATCGAAGCAAGCAAAAGGCTCGTTGATAGCAATGGAATATGAATTGCGTGCTGTCCCTGTGGCGCAAAAACTTGGAATTGCGACCCAATCGGGGAGTCGAATGCTGGAGACTTGAGTCTAGGGAAAGGGATGGGGTTTTGTCTGGTTGGGTCAACGTACTATCCAGTATTCTATCTACACGTCATACAATCCATTGTCATTCATTTGTTATTGCAGATCACCCTCAACATGGCCCTTCATGCCTGAATATTTTGTGCCCGAGTGCGTCAATTGCTATGGTAATTAGTCCCGTAAGTGTAGAGCATTTTTATCACGTGATGTGGTGGTGATCTTCCCTTGGTGGATGGTGAGATCCGATGTCGACCTACACGCAGTCTAGCGGGGTTTCCCTAACCAGGTATCTCCAGTGGAGGGGCACTGCCTCAGCCGGGACAAGTGTACGTGTGTGTAAGTAAGGGGTGAGGATAGGACAAAGAAGAGGAAAGATCGCGCGCGGACCATGACCCGTTTGTTAGGTTATTGCTCCGGCATGCACCTGGTGTTGATCAGACAAACCATGAAAAACTATCTATCAGTGCAGTCAGTCGCTAGAATTCTCCGTCCTCCCCATCTCATCACTGGCTAATGTAACGACCCAGCCATCACCTTTGCTCAGAATTTAGAATGACACTCAGCGCAGTTGATATGAATCATATGACATTTTAATATAAAGGGTGCGAATATACATATTTTTTTTACACACAAATTTTGTATTGTACAGAACATTCCTACTAATACGGAGTACCTCTGAAACCAGGAGAAGAAAAGAAAGAGGCGGAAGGACAGTGGAGACCAGCCCCCCCCTCTTCAGTGCCTTTGATAAGCAAAAAACTAAGAAAATGTTTCATGCATGTCGTATAAATACTACTTAATATTATAAGTCGAAAAGCATGTCTGAAATATTTGCTCATTAAACAAATTAACTATTATATTCAATCAACTATTCTATAACAAAATTAATAAGATGCTTGGCCAAATATCAAGTAATAATGTAAAAAATAAATGTGCGGTTGTGTTTAGCACTTTCAACCAAAAAAATATTAATCTGTCCAAGTACTAAGCAGGAACGAGAAAGAATTATGCATGCCTCTGAAAAATCTCTGGAATACATTATTACTTACTTATTAATATCTATAATTAGAAAATTACATTTCAATTAAGTTTTATACCAATAAGTATGATCGAGAAATTATCTTCAGTTAAACATTGCAATTGATATACGGATCAATGAACGAAGTTGTTCCATACGGACGAGATCTTTATGCAAACTGTCAAACATTGCTTCAAATATTTGCACGTTTCCTCTTAGAATATATGAATGAAGGAGATAACTTGTTCTCAAACGTCGCATAGAAAACGTCTGAAAAATTGAATTACAGGAGATAGATTTCTAATTTTCTGTAATTGTCTATTACTTCTGTGCGTTTTCTGTATAAAGAACTTATTCTTGCCACACTAAAGTAATATGAACTCGGAGATAGGGATTTAACCAAAAAAAGTTGCCGAGATTTAATGATATAGTACGTAAAATTTGTAATACATGTAAAAACTATTTTATACAATAACTCAATATTCCAAGAACCCTGGGCTTAGTTTTAATTATAGAATCGGCATCCAGCGGCTTTGTTTGAATAATCGGAAGTCAAAAGAATACGCGTTGTTAGGACAACCGAATATAATTAATAATATTCCATGCTTGGTGTCATAATGCTGTGCAGATGGACACGGCACCGATACATTACATGAAAAAAGTGTAGAGAGGGCTTTTATAGCTATGATGATCTTGTGAAAGGACGCATGGGATCATTCTCTAGAAAAATACTGAAGCGAACGCACGTAAGTGGTTGGTGAGGTGCGAACGGATTTTCAGCATAGGCTGGGTGTTGTATAAATGATAGTAAGGCGGGAATTTATGATTAGTTTGAGTTTTGAGAGCTTGTTATTGTTTAAGTAGTATTAATTTGTAATTGGAATTTTTATTAATATAATAGTTGGAGTTTCGGAAAAATGGACTCCATTTTCCGAGGTGATGTACATTAGGGTACCTCCGTAGATGGAGAATTTTCAATAAGTAGCTGAATATTGTCAGTTGCGAGTGGGTGTTTCATACGAAACACAGATAGGGAAAATCGCGACCGCGTATTAATTTTGTGTGAAATATTAAATACTATTAATAGCAAATCGTTGAGGACATTTGGAACATTTTTAAATTAGGCAAGAATGCAAGAATTGGTGCAACAAGGATTCCATGGACAACATTCTGCCAGTCAGCCGAGAAGCCATCTATCAAAAGATTATAGTAAGCTTACAAACCCGTACGGTGTTTACATCAAAAAGTAATTCTCATGAGATAGAAAGAAATTGTAATACACACATAAGAATAAATGTTAATTTTTTGTTGTTGAAAAAGGCTGATAATTTATATCAGTTGCCATCAATCAAATAATTGGTTTCAATCAATAGAACTTCCAGGAATCGTTATTCTGTATAGAATTACACGTTCACATGCAACAGGTAAGGAGTCATATGTTGTATGTGGAACCCATGGTTAAGTTAAAAGTAAATTTAATAATTCGGTGTTCTAAAATTTCACAGTATGAATTATTATATTCTATAATTTTAAAAGGCATTTTGGAATCCTAAGGAGAAGTCGGCTTCTTTTTGGGTGGTTATTCACTATTCTCATTCGAGTTAGAAACAATAATTTACTTCTGTCCTGAGGTCGTTGAACATTTCCGAAGCTGATTTGGAGCACAATCGATAAGTTAATTTGAAGAAATGACCTTTATTATCACCACATTTTTGGCATCTTTTTTAGTTTTACTTTCACTGGCACAAATCCTTACTCTTCTTTCTCGCTTCAATAGATTTCCTAATTTGTTATCACATTCAACATATTCATTTTCAGCATATGAATTGCATACTTTCAAAATACATTTAAAACACATTTTTTCACTGTACAAAATTACTTCTATATCTGTCAACTAGGGGAATGAAATAAACTAATGTTCCGTAAATGTGAGTTTAATTTGCTTCCTCTTTCAACTTGCACGAGTGATATTCAGCGTTCGTGAACTCTGTGACATGTACTCTGACAACGTCCATTCGATATATCACACATGCAATTATTAATGGGTCGGGACGTAATATACGCGCAAAAATTAATGTACTCGCTTGACTGCTGATTGAGGGACCACTGTCCAACCAATGAAGTAGATACGGATGCACAAAGACAAAGGTCACAGCTTACAAATTTGCAAACCATTAATAACACAGCAAGAACTGGACATTGCATTACTGCAGAAATAATGCCTCGTGTCATACCGGCCTGATATGCAAACGTGTTGCGATTAGGCAAAACACAATTACATTACCATGGTTCGCATTATTGTTTACGAAATTTATTTTCTAACATGAATACAAATCATGTTAAATACTTATATGACACGTAGCAATACGAAAATGTTAAACATATTTAAAGACTATATTTTTTGGCTGAATTTAGCTAAAGCGGCAAATTATGCACTAATCAATTTTCAGCGTTAAAGTTATATTTCAATCTCTCTTTCTCCACCTTTCTTTTCTCTTTTTCTTCGTTTCATTACTCTCTCTCTCTCTCCCTCTCTCTCTCCCTCTCTCTCTCCCTCTCTCTCTCCCTCTCTCTCTCCCTCTCTCTCTCCCTCTCTCTCTCCCTCTCTCTCTCCCTCTCTCTCTCTCTTTCTCTATTTATCTGTCTGTCTCTCTCTCAATGTCTTACTCTCTGACTCTCCAACTTCCTCTCTCCACGTCCCCCTCTCTCTCTCTCTCTCTCTCTCTCTCTCTCTCTCTCTCTCTGAAAATGCTAGACTACAACCTTTCCCGAAGTCTCGTTCCCTTTTCTTTCGCCATCTTTTTTTCCCTTTATCTCTTCCCGGTTCAATATTTCTCCTTCGCAGAGCCATTCCCATTGCAATTCTACCGCCTTCCATCGCCACCAAGCAGTTATCCCTTTGCTCCCCGCGCCGCCTCGTGCCTGGGGCGCGCGCTCTCATATTCATAGGCTGCTCTAAGGAGCCTTTTCCGCGGCGGACGCAAGGGAGCACCCTCCTGACAACGCCCACTTCATCGCAGCCACAGGGAAATAATTTCGATGTAGAACATTACAATGCAACTCACACGAGACAATGCATTTTTCTTCTATATTATATATTCGAAATTGGAGGGTTAAATAGTTCAGCTTCAGAAAATCCAAAGTAACACTTTGGACACCATACGTGTATCTTGTAAGATAGACTTTTTTTCATTCTTCGTAAATACAAAATATGTTATGTTTAATTTTTATATTTGAATGGCTATATTCTCGCGAAAAAGTGCGTGAATGTAATGAATCGTTTCAGTTCATGAACCATGTCCTTGTGTTACTCATAAGTTCAACTCTTTAGTCTCTCGCTGTGCACATGAATTAAAATGGGTGTATCCATGAGAGTTTGTCGAGATCAGTAATACTGAAAGATAGAACAAATCTTGAAAATTGTTTGTCTTTGTTACATATCATTCATGAATTCATTGTAATTTTCTTTTCCTCCATTTCTTATTCTTCTGCTAATTCTATCCTTATTTGCTTATTTTTGTACTACTCCTCTTTTCTTTCATATACGTCACGTTAGGATAAGAACTGTTAACGCAAGAAACGAATCTCCTATGGGGTACGAAATAATTCATCGTGCTGAATGGCAAAATAACGAGTTGATCTGAGATATATGATCAAATTATTTATTTTTACACCTGTAGTACTTAGTTCACAATTTTAGAACGGTTTTGGGTGAGGTTCCTGAACCGTGATGAATACGTGGAGGTGGAAGTAAAGTAAGATACAATTTGTGTTGGTAAAATCTTATTTCTTATTCCAAAACGTTCGTTTCAAGTACTCCGCGAAAATGTTATTTTAATTCAGCTATTGAAATGTATTTTTCTGTCGATTTTAAACATTAAATCCAATGTATTTCATTTTTATTTTTATTTAACATGAAAACTTTGATACAAGTTGCAAATGAATTTGGTGCGTATTTTTGAAAACATTTTATGAAATGAAATATGATATATTCTCAGAAAATTCATGATGAAAATATTCCATTTGCAAAGAAGAATAAAAGTCTGTTGTTATTCATGCGCACTCCCATTCTTTTGCGTCTGCTTTTCGCATAAAACACTGGTGTTTTACGGATGATCTATTCCAAAACAGTCACATATTTTATACCTTTTACAATGTGTATTCAAACATAGCAAAAAACTGACATAAATTTGCACTGAGAATATTTCATAAAAGTAACGGAACATTCGTATAAATAGTTATATTTCTGTAAATATACCACACTCACATCCTGGGGCATTAATTTTTTTTGTACATTTTGAATCAGTAGTTTCCACATCACAAAACCTAGAACACCCAGAATCTTACGATTTTCATTTTCCATTTTTGTGACGTTATATTTTTACGCATCATTTACACTTGCATAATTTACAAATAAATATATTCAGTTACACGGCTTATGAAATATACGAGAGAAAATAAGTTTCGTAGTCTTATCGCAAGGAAATGAAAAAATTGGAAAAGTATCATGACTAGATTTTAAAGAGCTGATTGTTGATCTTTGGAGTTTATTGATGTTCTTTTGCTGAAGGACCAATGCACGTGTCTGTTGTAAGGAGAAGCCATGAATAGGAATTTGAGGTGCAACTAGAGAAACTTTATACACTTCCCACCAATGTTTGCTATTTGCATTTTTACAAGGGGAGAATCACGTGGTTCGTACCAAAGTCATCCAACTTCCTTTATTTACATTCACGCAAAGCGTATACATTCCACTAGAGCCCACTGTAATGATCCTTTCGCGCTAATGTTGCTTGCTAACACTCATCATTATCTAATGACTACAGGATTAGTGTGTTCGGCTCCATTATCTTCTACACATTTTAGATCTATTGTTGAATGCAATAATAACTACACCTGCAATAGTAAGCACACATTACAGATCTATGGCTATGAAATTTTCATTGAGCCTCAAATATTCAGAAATTGTAAATCAATTGAAAATACATACGCATTCGAATCATCCCTTCAATTTTCCCCAGCATCTCTTCATTTCTCAATCGCTTTCTGTAGACGATTTTAAAAACTACACATGCCGTGCGCTCACTTTCGCGGAATGTTTACCTCCTGAACACATACATTCCGTCAAGTGTACTACTATTTTAGAATATACGGGTTTTCTGAGAAGTTGGTGTTTCCTGTATTCGCTTTTTCCTTGCATTTAAAATTACTTTGAATCAGCTTGATAGTGCGTCATTCAAAGGTCATCACCGAACTGTCTTGGAAGCCTTAGAGCACATGCAGATGCTCTGTTTCCTAGTCAGTTCCAATGAGTCCCAATCGATAGCATTAATAATAGTTTGTCCTTTCTCCAACTCCCGAATTCAATCGCTCTCTTCTTTGCCACACCTAAAGCACTAATCTAACCTTCCTCAAACCTGAACACGAGATTACAAATTCAATACGATACATACATTTATACCAATGTAATTACGTGCGTAGTGGATAGTGTATGGATTTGTGTAGCGAAAAGTTCAGCTTCGGCGTAGGCTACAAACGTGACCTCAAGACACGTCCACGACTGTCGAAAAGTGTTAATGTTACGCGATTCACCAATATGTCACACAGGTAGTGCCATATGCGTGGTAGTGTATGGAAATAGCATATATAAATGTCAAACGTTGGTTTGAAGGTTACGTTAACGGTACAGTAATATTTACTTGTAGTAAATGTTTTCGTATATTCATTAATTGCAAATTCACAGCACAAGACGTCAGGAACAGCGTAGGAAGTAAAATTGTGTTGAATGAAAAGAAACAGCGAAGGTGACGGATCGGAAGAGTGAATATGAGAACCGCAGTAGGCGATGGCGACGGAAAGTGGAGTGTCGCGAGCGGAAGTGGTATGGACATTGACACAGACAGCCCGATCCGTGGAAGCAACAAGAGGAGCGGTAGACCGCACGTCAACGAGGTGTTGTGGCGGGTCGAGTCAGCTGGGTTACATCGAGCGACGTTGGTGGGGGTAGCAATGACGGGGGTGTCTGAGGCGATGGCTGAGGTGGGCAGATGTGGGGTTGGGCAAGGTTGGCAGGACGGGGCAGGAATGGAAAGGTGAGGAAGGGATAACAGCCAGTTTGGCAACGACGGAGAGGTGGGACAGGGATGACGCGCGGAAGCGCGTGGGGCAGAAAGGGATAAGGATGCCAAAGCGGGGAAATTACGAGTCTTTTAAAGGATGGAGGGACAGAGTTGGCTCGCCAGGTTTGGTGGGTTAGGTTTGGTGGGTTAGGGTTGGCGGGAAGGCGTGGCGGAGCAAGGTCGACGGGATACAAGTAGCGGTTGCGTAAGGGTGGGTTCAAGGTTCGGCAAAGCAGAGTTGGCAAGGCTAGATTGGCGGCGTACAATTGGTTGGCCAGCGTTGGCAGAACAGGATTGGCTGGTCAGCGTTAGCTGCACGGGGTTCGCGGGACAATTTTTCCGGGACAGATTTGGCGGGACATGCCTGGAGGAACATGCCTGGCGGGACATGCCTGGCGGGACATGCTTGGCAGGACATGACTGGCGGGACATGCCTGGCGGGATATGCCTGGTGGGATATGCCTGGCGGGACATGCCTGGCGGGATATGCCTGGTGGGATATGCCTGGCGGGATATGCCCGACGGGATATACCTGGCTTGTCAGGGTTCGCGAGACAGTGATCGCAAGACAGGGATAGCAGGTTAGGGTAGGCGGGTCTCGGTTGAGGAAGCAGGGTTGGTAAGACGGAGGAACGTTGGGGTAGGGAAATGGCAGGGCGGGGGCCGGGGGTGGGCGGATAATGGTGGGGACTTAGATGTGGGGCAGTGGGGTCACCAAGCCAGCGCGGCAAGCGAGGGACAGTGCACCTGGGCGCCGAAGCGGATTCACGGCGCCAGGGCGCGGGCGCGTCGTCCAAATGGATTCCGCCCGCGCAATTACAGCAAGACGGAAACGGGTTGGCCCCCGGAGCGGCTTCATTCGTTGTAATTACGCTCCCTTTGCCGCCCTTATTATTATTCCCCCTATCCTTTCATAAACCAGCCGTGCTTAAGTGCCACGCCGCCGTGCGTTGGGCGAAAGTTTAAAATGAGCTTTAAAAATATACGTCCGAGAGAAAGGGCTTATCTCCGGATACAATTTGAATCGCATTTTTGCCAGGTGAGAGGAGGTTAGGCGAAATTCATGTTAATTTTAATTTCACATTCCTCCATTAGATTTCCTGGATAATAATCCACGCTGACAAATTTATTAAAGGGACAGTATGAATGCAGTTCTCTTGGGAATGCTACAGCGGTTCGAATGATACGTCGGAAATGTTGGAAATTGTATGCCGATTTAATTTCACTCCACACAGCTCGGAATACTCATTCGCCCCGTTTGGTTGTGAAGCGAAAGATGTGAAGGCGGTAGCACAGAATTGCGCGTAAGGAATGCTATATTAAAATATAATTTAATTTAAGAATTAATTAAATTAGTTATGCTAAAATTATCAAAACTTAATTCCTTTTACTTTGGCAATCTATGCACCGAAAATCTTTCCAATAGAAAATTGTATCAATCAAGTGGTTGATCAGAAGCAAGTCTATCAAATGATTAACCTGAAGTGATCCCTAGCTTTAAAACACATTTAATATCACGATTCCACCAATGTTGCAGTGATCATACCGAAACTTCTGAAGATGGGAATATATTGAGGTCGTAAAGAATGCATAACACTAAGGAGAGGCTACGTGGCCGATGTAGAATACTGAGTGCCAACCAGCCCCTGTTCACCCCTTCCAGCATTCAAAATGTTGGACGGAATGTTCACTTTAAATACAAACTTACATATTCCTTTCCAATTGACATATTTCCTTTTACGCAAAATTTCTGAAGAGTTTAAAGTTCTATTTCCGGTGGCATTGATACCGGAAAGTTATTTCTTCGGAAATATTCTTGAGTGTTGCATTCTTGAGTGAATGTTGTATATCCTTCACGGAAATAACGTTATTTCCTCTTCATACATATCTGAGAAACCTACCACGCTTGTGGTAAAAGGAAGAAGAAGTAGAAACAACTACCAAGATTTCAACTCCAGAAATGATTTCAAAGGCGTTTAACTCAGAACATCTATTTTACAGATGCATTTTTTTTATAAGTTGGAAGACGATAGTATGTTAATTAGAGTAAGTGCAAAAATAGCATTATGTATAATCAATGCCATTGAATAAAAGAGAATTTGTTTTCAACAGAAGAAATTTTGTTTACGCAGAAAATTATTTCATCTTATACAAGTACCTTTGGAAAGCGTTCTGTATTATCATTAATACATTTAATGGAGTAATTACAACGAGAAATATTATTCACTAGCCACTACACATTTTTTAATTACGCGAAAAATGTTTATGCTAGATGCGCTCTAAGAATAATACTCTCGGGGTTCATTTCTGGGAAGAGAAATGGCCCGTCGTCCTAGGTCGTTTTCGCGCGCGAGCGGTTCCGAGAAAGGTTCCCCGGCTGTTGATTTCTCGCACACTCCGGCGCTGTCTTCGCTCTTTCCTCCCTCCATCGCTTGCCGCAGCCACGTTCCAGACTCGACCATCGCGCCAACTACTGTATCTCCTCTCACATTTTCACAGTCCCTAACACTACAACCGTTTTCACCGCATCCGCCAACACAACCTCTCGTCTCCTATATTTCGAAAGTCTCGTCTCTGCCATCGCTACTGGCATGCCTCCCTTTCCCTCCTGCCTCGCATCTGCTTCTGCCAACCTACTCTTCGCCATAGTTCTGCATCGTTCATGTTTCCTTCCCTGCTCATTCCCCGCTGCGCGTATCGCCATTCCCGCCCTCGCTCAAGCCTCCCTTACAACTAACACCGCTCTCCCTATTCCCACCGCTCTTCCTGCTCTCACCTCTCTTCCTATTCTCACCGCCCTCACTATTCCCACCGTCCTCACTATTTTCACCGTCCTCACTATTCTCACCGCCTTCTCTACCGTCGCCGTCCTCAATACCCACATCGCTCTTCCCACTCACACCAGCAATCCGCCGACTTTGTCCATACCGCCCTCGCCACGCCGCCCTCGCCACGCCGCCCTCGCCACGCCGCCCTCGCCACGCCGCCCTCGCCACGCCGCCCTCGCCACGCCGCCCTCGCCACGCCGCCCTCGCCACGCCGCCCTCGCCACGCCGCCCTCGCCACGCCGCCCTCGCCACGCCGCCCTCGCCACGCCGCCCTCACCACGCCGCCCTCGCCACGCCGCCCTCGCCACGCCGCCCTCGCCACGCCGCTCTCACCTCGCTGCCCTCGTCAAGCCGCCCTTGCCACGCCGCTCTCGCCACCTGCACCGTCCACGTCGGTCCTACCACTCACTACGTCCACATTGTTTGTCATCCGGCCACTGCCGCCCCGTCGCCCATGTTATACTCTCCACCCCCCTCGACAACACTCGCCGGTCTTGTCAAGTGGGGCCTCGCCCACCCCTGCTCACTCCCTACCCAACCGTCCCCACCCCCTGTTTGGACCGATCCGACCCTCACCGCGAACAACCCCGCAACCTCTGCCGAAGCGCCACCTGCCATCGCATTTGTCGCCTCTGCTACTCCCGCTCATCTTGCCACTCCCGCGGCCTCCACACCCCACCCCGTCTCCCACCTCCCTCCCCCATCACCCCTTCGTCTGCGCGCGCGATGAGAAGGAAACGAAAGAGCCTTTCGGAGGAGAAGCCATCTTCTTGCGACGCAACTTGGCTCCGCCGCTAACAAGGCGCGAGAATTTCTTAAATTGGGACGGAAACTGCCGGCGCGAACTCGCCGCCTGCGCCCGTCTGCGTCGCTAGCGCCCACCCGCCCGCCTGCTATTACCGCAACTTGGCATCTTCCCCGAATTTTACAAGGAGTTAGCATATGTAGCGTCTCACTTCATCGCGTGGCGCCCTGACAGGATGAGCGATCGCCCCCGGCGAATTTCTCGCGGCGCACAGTGGGCCGTGGTGATTCCCAAAGAGAAACAAAGCGCACGATTGACGTGATTGATTGACTCCTGAACACGACAACGGTTACGGTTATTAGTCCCGTTAGTGTAGTGAATGTTTTATCCCGGGAGGTGACTGTGTGACTGTGGTTTCTTCCTCACTGGATTATGAAATTCGGTGCCGACATGCGGCACCGGATTGCGGCTTGCGGGGCTTGCGGGGGGAATTGGCTTGCGGGGGGAATTCCACCACCTTATCTCCGATTAGGTCGTCCTTCCACGCGACACAAGCTCTAGGAAGTTTCAGACTGTTTCTGTAGTGCGGGTAAGTGAATACGGAAGTGGGTACGGAAAGAGAATATGAAAATCCCGCACAGTCCATAATCGGTTTGTTAGGGTACTGCTTCAGTTTAATGATCGGCGAAACAATGACTGAATTCGACGTAGCTATGTAGGCAGCATCCAAAATATGCCACTGTCAGTACTCGAATCCTAGGATCTTCCGGTGTGAGTCACTGCAGAGAGCGCAATGCTGGCTCTGAGCTAACTCAACCTGTTGGTTGAAGTGTATTTGTCTTGCCTGTCAGGTGTATTTCCTGGGAGTGTAGCAAGAAAGAAAGAAAGACAGAATGAAAGAAAAAGAAAGAAAGAAAGAAAGAAAGAAAGAAAGAAAGAAAGAAAGAAAAAGAAAGAAAAAGAAAAAGAAAGAAAGAAAAAGAAAGAAAAAGAAAGAAAAAGAAAGAAAAAGAAAGAAAGAAAAAGACAGAAAGACACGACTTATTTCCTGCTTTTCTAAATATTGATATCATCGAGTATGATGTTTGTTTTATTTTAAAGTGGAACATTAAATTTATTTCAAATTTTATTAGTTATTGTTAATCTTGAGAGTTTCCCTATTTCATAAAATAGCGCTGCACCTTCTTACTCCTAAACTGGGCAGCCCCTGAAAGTTCGAAGTTTTTTTCCTCCTGCAACATTCTGCAATCAAGAAGGCCCCGGTAATTGCAGCAAAAATACTAACTTTTCTCTCAATGACGTGACATGAAGCACATACTAGACATTTGTATCCAACTGCACAAGGTTTCAATTTATATATTTTCTGTAGCACTGAAGGAAAAATTTGCAATGATAAAAATATTGAGTAGCAAATGTAGGAATGAAACAACGTAAAATGAATATGCCTCGTTTTAATGAATTCTTTCGACGCTTCTGTGTAATTTCACTGTTCTCCATGTTATTGCTGAGAGATGCCCGTTGGTCACTTGTAGGAATGTCTCTCTTTTACAAACAGAATGAAGCACATCACAAAAGGTTTCATTACTTTGTGTAGTGTCCTCGTCTTTTGTGCAGCTTTATGAAGAATTACAATTTTTCTTTACGAATTTATCGTGGGCCCTATATCATTCTGCCAAGAGCTACAAATGACTGTGAGTAAAAATTTCAGTATTATATCATTTGTAATTAACAGCGCCATCTTTCAAAGCGTTCAGTGACTCACTCTTTTATCTCCAAAGATTTACGCATATTGGGTTAATGGGTTCTATCCATTGGTTCCCTTTCTTTTCGCACCTTTCCGACCACCAACGTATTTCAGCCCAGTGTGTGCCACCAGCAACGCACAACGAGAAGCGGGGAGCGAGGAAAGGGGGCGGGAGAAGTTCATGAATACGTTATTGTATCAATAACGGCAGCTCTTCGCTAGAGAGAAAACGTCAAGCTGGGCAAACAAATGGAACGAAAAACACGCCCGATTGGAAATTGCAACTCTGCAGAAGGTAAACTTATCCCGAAATTAATTGACGTGATTCGTAGTTCAAGACAGATCTTCCTCTATTCGCGTTCCTTCTCTTTCATTTAACAGTTAAATGCATTTTCCTTCAAGTGTAACTTTCTAAATGGTCACTAAATATAACCAGGTCGTTGTTCATAAAAAAATCTTAGAAAAGAACAGTTCCTTCAGAAATTATTTAAAACGAATTTTCAGTTGTTCACGGTTTAGTCCGAAATTCGAATATCTAATGCACGATGGGTGATATCAACTATGATCGTATTTTACTTAGTAAGTCAGTAATATTATAATTAAATATGTGTACAATATAATTTAAAAAACTTTCAGATGTTCATTCTAGCGGAGAAGTCTTAACTTTAATACAAAAATATATTATATAAATCTATATAATATTTAATAAATATACCCTATATATAAATATACATCGCATAAATCTCCTCAAATTATGAATGTCAATTTCTTTGATTTTCATACAAGTTAAAATTTGTACTTCGAGCGCTATCACGGACTGAATCGAACGATAACAGTTCAACCAGTAGAGTTTCGAAAAAGGATATTGTTGCCAATTCAGTGAAATTCCTTGAACATCATTCAAAGCCTCAAATCAAACTTTAAGGAGCATAAATTATTGGAAATATTTTCAGAAAAATATCAAATTTTTCTCGTCAAATAAATTTTAAAATAAGTTAGAAAATAGTACTGTAGTTTGTAGTTAATGAGATAAAATTCTTTGCAGAAGATTGAGAGAGAGGATTCTTATATTCTTATTTCTAGATATTCAATTCAATGATGTCTTATTTACCGTGGCGACGCTCAGGTCATGAGGCCTACTCTTCCTTCTGACCATGTAAATTCCGCTACGCTCCTTTCATCGTCTGACAGAGAAAGGAGACATTGGGGCAATGAAACAGGCGTTCATGAATTTTGCTCAGAGGCTTCATTTAGACTTGAGGATCATGTGTATGCAGTAAATCTACAACACAGGACAGCCGGATTTTTTTCCATCCAAAGGAAGGCGTAAGAAGGATATTTTCGCCCTTAAAAATCCACGGCTTCGATCGAGTTTGAACTCGCGGACTTGGGTATTACAGTCGGATACGCTAATCATTACACCACTGAACCCTCAAATTTATTTATTTATATATCAGATTATTGTATTTCTACTAATACTAAATCTGACATTGTCCGGGTATTTATTTAACAATCTACTGCCTCAAAACCTCCGTGTGCTCTTCTCGCTATGTTCGGCTTACAAGATCTGCCGCCTTGTTCATTCTGCTGTTCCCTTCCATCTCTGCCCAATCTGGCAACATGCGACAACAAAGCCGCCCAGGTTAATTGAAGATTGTGTTAAACATTTCGTAGAAATATCATACTTGATATTAACATTTTGAATCGCATTCCCGTCCCAGAACAGTCGCTCCAATTACTTAAAATTTCGAAGCAACTTGCCTTTTTAAATACCATACATACACGTATATTCACTTTCGTTCTAAAACATTAGGTATGAGAGAGTACGTACTACGAGAATGCTTCTGACTTTCTGTTACATTGTTCCACCATGTTTTAAATTAGAGATAACTCCTGCTCTTTCTACAACTCGAAAACGTGTCCACACTTCTACGTAGTAGGAAACCACAGCTCTAGGAAATTGTTTCCATAATATTGTAAGCAAAATACAACCATCCTATGCACATAATAACATTGACATACTCCTTAAATAAAATCCTGGCGCATGTATTGTTTTAAATACAAATAGAAACAAATGTTATTTAAAGAGATATCATCATGTGTAGTACAATATTAAACCTCGTCTCTAAATCTCATATTTAACATCAGGAAAAAGGAGCACAAACTCATTTCGTTTCTTTTATTTTCATTTAACATAGTCTCATCTAAATGTTCGTGTTTCCTTAAGCTAATTACATTTGTGTTTCGCACGCACGAAGTAACATTATTCAATGAATTTTCTACCTGCACACAAATTCTTTCGGGGAACTACATATTTTTCTTGCTATGAAATTTTAATTCAAATGTTTATTCTGACTTAAAAATTAACGCTTCTTTCTGCCAGCATAATATTAGTTGACAAGAAAAAGTTCCGAGTTCATTTATTTATTTATTTATTTATTTATTTTACGTCAAAAAACAGTTAAAAACTGCGTATGACGTGCTATGGGGAAAAGTGAATTGTGTGCACATTTTCAAAATTCATCTGGAGAGAAACAGTAACGAACAACAATTCCGCCCATATACTACACATAAATATAATTTTTACCATCCGCCGCGATCTCTCAAAAGAAATACCACTTGTGTGTTTAGCTCAAACTTTTTTATTATTAATTATAATAATTATTAATTAAACTATTTATATATTTCTGAGAGTGAAATCAAAATGTCCTCCATTGCATTATATCTCTGACTTATCAAACAAATAATTGTCACGACACAAAATCGACAACCTGCTGTAAGTATTGAGTTTGCTTGGGAGTATTCTGTATGACATAAACTGCAGCCATTTGCCAAAAGGAATACAAATAGAATATGTTGACTTGTAAGTCTTAAATAGATGAAAAAAAATACTATTTTTTAAATTTTTAAATATTATGATTAATTGATTTACGTCAATTAAATGGTTTACAATGAGATTTATTTTAAAAATATTTTTTGAGATGTATAAATAACAATTGGCTCGAAAATGCAATCCATTATGCAATTGCAACCACTTGCAATTATTAATAAAAATTTATATCACTGCATGGTTTACAGTAAGATATACTTTAAAAAATAATTTTAGCAATGTGTAAATAAAAAAATGACAAGAAAATTAAATATTTCGTTAAAAATATATCTGTAATCATCATCACTATTATTATTATTATTATTATTATTATTATTATTATTATTATTGTTATTGTTATTTTCGGTGGTATATCTTTCTAATTTTGATTTTTCGTAACTAAAAAACATCAAACTCAAAAAAATTATCAAGTAGCAAAATGTACACAAAATGCCGAATTTTTAGTGTCAACATTCAAAATTCGACAAGTATTAATTTATTCCAGCTTTTATTGAATCTTTTGAGATTCAGTATAAGTCTGTCTTCATGCATTTGTATTACCATTTTTACCTCATCGGCTGTTGTACAAACATTTTTAACACAATGTACTCTGCATTTGAAATATTATATTATAATTCAAATTACATAATTGTTTTTCAATAACTTTCAATTTATTTTATATCTTCTCCAGAAATATAACACTCTTGTAATTATGAGATTTCAAATTAAACTCATAATTTTCATAATCATAAAATAATGAAATACTCCTCTTTAATTTGATTTTATTAATATAGTCTGCGGCTGCAGGAATTGAAACCACATCCTGTGTTGTTTAGCATGGACAAACCATCTTTGTTCATAAAATAGTTATAATATTTTTTTTTTATATTATTTGTATCTCTTACTTCATACTATTGTAGTACTAGAGTTCAAATGGCGCAAAACGTTCGCATATTTGAACGCACATACACATCTTATCTTGGCCAGCAACCTGATACTTCCCTTGGAATCATCTCATTGAGCCATCAAAATACGCTATTGAGCCAACATACGCACAACAACTACTAATGTATGTTGGCGTGATTGAAATGATTGAAGGCGTTGTCACTGTCAACAATAGTATTTATTTTAAAAATAGCAGCTTTCGATGGCTTAGCCATCGAAACTAGGTAGTCGATGGACTAGGTAGTCGTTTTTGTGGCTCCCAGACAGCAGAAAACTGATGACGATGGCTAAGCCATCGAAAGCTATTTTTAAAATAAATACTATTGTTGACAATGACAACGCCTTCAATCATTTCAATTATGTAAATGTCAACTACAACTCACCACTGAATCAAATAGTATGTTGGCGTGTCTCGTCGGTGTATGTCGGCAAAATATTGTCCCACCTAGAATCCCAACTTGAACATGTAGGTTTCCACATTCAACGCTCTCATCCATTATGATTCCAGTTAGTCGTTTCAACGAACGTAATGCATCAAAACACGGGGAAACGTTTATAAATTTCAAAAATCCATAAAACTGAATGATAATCGAACAATCTTCTGTTCAAATAAAACTTTTAAATACAAGTTTGGTGCTATTTTCAACATTTGAAAATAATTTAGGTGCTTCATTAAATGTACCTCAGAAATTAAAAATCCATTTCCAACTCTCAGGTTGAGTTCAGCCAGATCAATCAGAAAATATCAATCTGAGGAAAAAGCCTTTGTTTAGTTTTGACGTTAATGTTATTTAAATACAGACGGGCGAACAGAGTTTGAAAAAAGTATTTTTTCAATTCCAGGAATCCCTAAAACGTGTATTTCCGTCACAATCTTAATATCGATGTGTTGCAGCGTTATTTTCTGTAATACTACAAATATAATTCTTGTAGTGTAGTATTAGTACTATAAAAAAGTAAAAATTGCAGAATTATTGATTATTTCCTACAATAACATTTCAGAAACGTGAAAGGACAAGATGTATGAATTTACAAGCTGATTCACTCAGTAATCAATTCTTAATGTATTCATTAACTTTCTTCCGAGCACACGATTTTTCTTGCCCTGGCTAAAATGAGGTTTTCACACACCCGCACGTACGCAGGCGCGCACGCACGTACGTACGCACGCACGCACGCACGCACGTACGTACGTACGCGCGCACGCGCACCCTCCAAGCCAAACACACACACACACACACCAAACATTTTAAAGTTATCCCAGATCTATTCGACGCTAAGTACATTGCCTCAAACACTCATAAATAAAAATGTTACTTAAATATCACAAAATATAGGACATAATATTTAGAGAATATTTTAATTATCATGATGGATTATTATTGATATTTTGTACATTGTATTTGATCAAAAAACACTTGTTTTTCTCTTGTTTTCTTCACTTTCTTGTGCGGTATCTAAGTACTTCTTGACAGTAGTACCAATGAATCACCTGTCTTGCTGTGCCAAAAATTTTGTCGTTTCAACTGTGGCTTGTGAAAGAAAAAAAACATATTAAATATCTTTCCACTTTAGGCGGAAAACTCTTACACGCGGGAGGAAATGGCAATAGTTTTTACACAGGCACAGACGAGACTCCATATTGTCTCTTATAACGTTGTTCTATTTTGTTTCAATATAGAAACACTTCATTAAAAAGACGAATCTCATTTTAGTGGTAATCCTGTTCCCCAAAAAAATTTCCCAATATTCACTTTATTCAATCAATTTACGCGTCCGGAATCACTAAGAAATCAATCGCACGGGTCTAGCAAGTAACTTCTTTATTATATTCACTGAAATCATTCAACTGTACTCATTGTCTTCTTTTCAACATGTTTCATTTCTATCATGCGCCAAACAACTCTCTCACTTGTCTTCTCTGACAATATATTTTAAATGATTCTATGACAACATGTGAATTGCATTTGGGGAAAAGAAATTAAAAACTATCTTCAAGATCAACATACTCTTTAAACTTTTGTTCTTCCATGTCATTCAATAAAATTGTAGATGTTAATTGACGGACATTATAGTATTTGTAAAACAAAATTAATTAATATTATTGATTTCTTCATGCATGCATACCGGGGTACATTATTTATAAATATTTGTATATCTCATAAACTATTAGAACTTCCCAAAATTATCGTACATACATGAGGAAAGAATGTAATTGTTCCCTGGGTGTAATTATAGCCCTCGGTCTTTGTACGTACCTCAATAAAAACTGGGCATTTCTCCCCCTTTGTGTATAATATAATATGGATTTCTATAAATTATATATTTATATTTTTCCACGTATATTTGCGAAAAACATTTATTTAAACCTTAATCAGCGTTTAGGTTCAACCTACAATAATGTACAATATTTGTCTTTTGCGTATGAGACACACAATCTTTTATTTTATCAATAAAATTCATTCCCCTTTAACATTTAACTAGCAGAACTCGGCAGACATCCTGCTTTCTGGCTTTCCCTCTCTCTCTTCCCCATCTCTTTATCACTCAACATTGTAACGTCACTGTCGAGATTTGGAGGTTACAACGGATAACTGGATCTGAAGTCAGAGGTTAACATTAGTATTATACGTAATTCCAATTAAAATACATTTGTAAATAATACATCAAATAGCGTTTCTCTAGTACGAAAGAACCATAACCATAAAAACAATAGCAGATCACAATATTTTTTAAGATCGAATTCAGAAAATATATTACGTAAGTAATTGCTCCGCGATCATTATTACGGAATATTATGTCTTCGTCTTAAAATCCTGAATATCTCCAAAGTTCTGAAACTAATATCGCCATTTGCAAGAAAATTGGCTTCTCCTCCGTACTTTGATGAACATGAATTTCCAATACAAGACGCTTTATTGTTCACAGAGAGGATAAGCACTAACGAGACGCTGCATTGTTTCGCCCTCGCTGTAACGTGTATCTGCTATCGTTAACATCGCGCATTGAACGCCGCTATAGGAGGTCCACGCCGCCGCCGTGTCGCCTCCTGGAGGCGAGAGCAGGTCCTTCTGGGAAAGCGCCACAAAACAGCGCGCCCGGTCGCGCCGGTGGCGGCGGCGGCGGCGGCGGCGGCGGCGGCGGCGGCGGTGGCGGCGGCGGCGGTGGCGGCGGTCGCGTTGGCGGCCGGGTGGGCGGCGGCGGCGGTAGGCCCGGATTCTTTACGCCCCCGTAAAGCGGCGCGGGCGGGGGCGGGGGCGGGGGTGGGGGCGGGGACGGGGGCGGAGGGTCGCCGATCGATGGCGCGAGGCCGGATGAAACATTCACGCGCCCCGCCGCCCGCGCCGCCCACTCGCCCGCCCGCGCCACCCGTAATGACGCCCCCGCGCCGCACGTGCGGTTCCCGTCGCCCGTCGCGCGCCGCCGCCAGGCGATTCCCTCTGAGCCCCTGGAGACTTGTGCCTTCTCCTTGAGGGGCTGGCTCATTGTACGTCTCGAATTCACGTCGGAAGGAATTAGTGTTGCTTGATCTCTGAATAGAAATGAAGGCGGTTTTATCGTTGGGCATTTTTTGCAATCGCCCTTCCCATCAGCAAGGTACGGTATTTCTGAGCTTACTCTCCCGCAAAATTTTAATAGCGAACCTGAGAGAAAAATTCAAGTCATTTTTTGTTACATTATTCATAATGATTTCTTATCTGTGTTTAGCTTTTAATTACTATTGCAACTGATTACAATACTTCATAACTGGTGCTATCTTTCTTGGAGAAACCGGTGAAGGTGAGTTAGGGAATCAACTGATATCACTACATTGCCTCTGATTGGGAAGTCCGAGAGTTCGAGTCCCGACAGTGGCAGAATTTTCGACAGATAGCAATGTCAAATTCAGCCGCTGTCTGGAGGAGAATTCTAGCAGCCGGCTGTTCTGATTGGTAGATTTCCATTGTTTTCTCGATCAACACCAGGCGAATGCCGGCCAGTACCCTAAAAACGAGCCACGGATCGCGCACGATCTTTCCTTCCCCTTTCTTGTCCTATCCTCTCCCCGCACTCCCCCCCCCCACACACTTACACTAACATGCACTACACTGCCACAAATGTCGGGAGAGCGGTCGGGAATTTAGAGCTTGTCGTGGCTGGGGTAGTGCCTCACTGGAAGGAGATAACTGGTTGGGGAAAACCCCAACTTGCCGATGTTTAGGTCGGCGCCGTATCTCACTATCCGTGAGGAAGATAACCGCCAACTCCCGAAGAAAAACATGCAATACTTTTACGGGACTCTTGACCTTAGCAGTTGACGCGCCCCGAATCACTAATCGATCAATCAAAAAATCTGAATAGATATGAAGTCGGCTTAATCGTCACGCATTTTTATGCATCTGACCCTCCCACCCGCAAGTGCATCTGTGAATCTGCAAAATTATAATATCAGTTCAGCCTGAAAGAAAACTTCAAGCCTTTCTATGTTATATGATTCATAATGATTTATTTTCTATGGTTCTGCTTTTAATCACTTTTGTCCTTGATTACAACTCATAAGTAGATTTTATTGGAGAATTTGACCTAGCTGACAAGCTAGTGTCGAAATCTTGCCATCGTCGGGACTCGAACCTGGGACTCACTAGTCAGAGGCATTGCAGTGACATCAGTTGATGCTCTGACCCACTTCTTCCGTGAGAACAATCTAGACATTGGAAATAATTGTCTTGAAAGTGGAAATAGCTGGATACTCAATTCCTACTTAAAGTTTGTACTTGAACGGTACATTGAAGCATTGTAACGCGACAATTTAATGTTAAAAAAACTTCAATTAGTTTCGCGTTCCCCCAGTATAGTCCCCTTGCATGGTATTCACATGTTCCCGCATGTTCCCTCCCATATTTATTACATGTTTTCTCGCAAGATCACTACATGTTTGTTTGCATATTCACATGTTCTCTTGCATGTCAACCACATGATTCCATGCATGATCAGCACATGTTTTCGGCTTTGTTCCCCGCATGTACGTTCACACATTCTCCACATATTCCCCAGCATGTTTTCTCACAAGTTCATCGCAGATATTCACATATTCCTCAGCTATTCCTTCCAAGTTTCCTCCCACTGTTATAATAAATATTTCCCAACCTGTTCTCTGAAAATTTGACTCATATGTCCTCTCAAATATCTTCTAAAATGTCCTCTCAAATGTTTTCTCAAATATTCCTTCAAATGTCCTGTCAAATTTTGCCTAAAATGTTTTGTCAAATGCTGCCACAAACGTTCCTCAAATGCCCTCTCATTTGTTCTCTCCAATGATCCCTCAAATACTCTTTCACATGTTCCTCCAATTCTTCCTCACATGTTCCCTCACTTGGAACATCTAGAAAGTAAATTGGAAATTCAAATATTTAATGTAAATAGATTTCTATTTCTAAAAAACTAATAAATGTTACGGCGGTGTATAATTCCGTGCTACTTCTGAATAGCAACTTTCCAAAGCCCCAAAAATGTACTAGAAGGATTCAATCTTTTTTCGCAAGAAAATTTTATCTCCAGAAAAAGAAGTTTTTAAATCGTTTTAAAAGAGAAAATAGCTTCACATTGGAATCTTCTGCGTTTCTCGAAATCCATACTACGGAGTGACGAAACAATAAAAAAATTAATAGAACGTCTCAAAAGGTCTTGTTTTTTAGATTTCGGAATAGAAAACATAACTTGTGCCGGACACAAAAAACTGAATTTAAGGCTCTAGGACGTATCGTTTTCGAATAATGCACGATAGTAAAGTGTGTTGAAGCATAATATGTTTTGCGGGTTGCATGCGCGCCTGATGATGATGATGATGATGATGATGATGATGATGATGATGATAATACTACAAATAAGACGATTTGCGAACTACGTTTTTGGTCTCCGATCTGTTTGACACACCCCTGGAGGAATAATTCCCTACCCAGCAATAATACATCAGTATGGTTTTGTGTTCACGGATTCTTGTAAAAGGGAAGGTCACATCATTTTTCCTTAGCGTACACATTGACGGGATAATGATAATTTAGTATTCATTCATTGATATCAAAAGGAAGTTTCAAGCAGCATTGATCACAAGGTAAGCATATTACTTTTTCATGTCACTTTATACACCCGAAAATCGACGAATGTGACAACTATGGTATGTTTTATATACTGCTATATATATCAGATTATATATTGATTATGAATCACAAATGATGATTATTTATATAATTAAAAATAATTATATGATTACAAATCAAACATTTTAACACGAAATTATCCACTCGATGCGCCACGCTAAACTAAGTAGCTAAGAAGTAATAAACGTAGATAACTAAGTCATCACATCCCGACACCCTACACTCTTTTCGGCAGAATATCATATTATATAACATTACTTCCACGAATATTCGTCATTTTTAGAAAAGCTTTCTTTGCGCTTCGAGAATCAACAGTCGAAGTTTTAAGCAAGAAGAATGATGTTTCCGAGTTGCTGAGCGCGTTGGGTTGGCTCCTAGCGTTGAGGTAATTTAGTAGCCCGGTGCCCGAAACGCGAAAGCCGCGAGGCGAGGAAATTCAGAATGGGAGGCGAGGAAGCCGCCTCCTTCCTGGAACGCCCCGCGCATTGCGGATGGCGAGTCCTCGATCTACACTCCCCCCTGCCTCCCCCCTCATCACCTCTCCGACTCCGCCACCTCCTTCGCCTCGAACAACAGCGACTTCTGGCCATCCCCAGCCCTATTCGAGTTTTTCACCTCTTGCTTCTCCTCGCCTCCTTTTCAACCGTCTCTTCCTCCCTCTCCTCTTATTTTTTCTTCCTAATTCTCCCTTCCTTTTCCTCCTCCTCCCCATTCTTCTCCTCCTCCCCATTCTTCTCGCCCCTCTCCTTCACCTCATTTTATTTTTTCTCACCATTCTCCTCTTCCTTCCTCTTCTTCCCTTCCTCCTTCACCTCTTCTTCCTCTCCTCCCAATTATTTTCCACTTTCTGCTGCCCCTCCTCCTCCTTCTTCATCTCCTTCTCCTTTCATTTTCTCCTCCTTCTCTTCCTTCTTTTTTTCTCCTTCTCATCTTGTACCTACTGACGCTTCTAATTCCGTTCCGTGCACATACACACAAAATCCTAATTTCGCGGGCTCAGCCTCGAAATCCGCCATTTCGCTTACATCCTCCTCTTACTCTACTCGCTCTCACTCTTACCTGCTCAAATTCATCTCTCACCCAACCCCGACATCCTCCACCATTTTCGACACTATTTCCTCCGACTCCAATTTTCCCGATATCCTCTTTTTCGTACGCTTCCATCCTGAACCGTTTCCTACCCTTTTATTCTCATTTCCTTCTCTTTTCCTCTGTCTACGCTTCCCTTTTCGTCTACTCCCTCACTATTAATTACCACCATTCCAGTGTCTCTTCTCTTCTCTTCTCTTTTACTCTCCTCTTGATAACTCTTCTTAAACTTTCATGTGTCCTCCTCCTTTTCGTACGTCTCTTCATCTATCCTCCCCAGCCCAACGTTTCCGGTTGCCTGCACCCCTACCTCCATTAACCAGCGAGGGGGAATGTAAACCTAATCCAGGTCAAGACCCAGCAGTTGGTTAATGTACAGCGAAGTTTCCTCCTCGTTGCCTGAGGCACCAACTCCATCACTGAACCGTATGAGGAATCATTTAGTGAAAATGAACTTATGCTTCCTTAACACATACTTAATTCATTGCCATGCCACATTTACGTGGTGAGGCACCACGTCACTTCGCAAAGACACCGTAACTTTAGACACACATAGCGAGTCTCAGGAAATCGGTTCGATACGAGGTTGTAATCAAAATAATGCAAGCGATCTGCTCTCTGAACTTCTTTTCGCAGTTGTCATGAAGAATGCTAGAAATGTATAAAAATTGATTATGAGAATAAATCAACATTTTATTATAAAAAATGTTGCTAAATTGAAAGAAATAGATTGAGTAATTCGTCAGAAAAATGAAGAATAGCAATATGGACATTCGTTTCAGACATTTTATTTAGTGTTTGCCAAATCTACAAAATATTATATCCAGCTTAAAAGGTTAGAAAAAGTTTAGTTAATTATTATTTTTTACACAGGCATTGAAAATGGATGTTCAAAGGGTTATATAAATACATTATACGTTCTTAATATTAATTTTCTCAGTAAGAATTTGAACTTCTTTTTCGAAATGTCAATCGATTTTAGTTCTGTCATGATTTTCATACTCCGCATTATCCTACATGTATTTTCTAAATTATATATTGTACTCAATACTTCCAACATAATAGAAAGAATTTTATTTAACTTAGAATCATTAGAAAACAAAACGTTCAATTTGGTCCTTATGCTCAAGTAAATAGAAAACAGCTCCTACGGCGTGTACATATTACAAGACAAATAGATTTGGAGTGATATAAAAAAGCTACCCGAAAACATCAAATGCGGCAAAATCCAGGCTTTAAGAGATGATGCATCGCCGCTGCACATCTTCAGCGTGCTCAGGCAGAGGAAGGTTAAGAAAATAACGAGGAGAAACGAGAGGACGTGATCTGGATACACAACAAAGCAACAATGCAATCTCCAAGCAGCCACTGCCACAGACGGAAATAGCACAAGTGTTGAGGGAGAAAAACTGAGACCATCTGCAGGGAGATACATAAAAATGAACTCTTTCAGTCAGAACTATCAGGAGGCGGAATATAAAACGAAAGGAATTCGAAGTGTAGGGAGGGAGAGGAGAAACGAAATATGTTGAGATTTAAAGATTTATATCGTCTGAAACATTTTCCTGTATGCAAATTGAGTGGGACGAATATAAAACGATTTTATTTCCCAAATAAAAGCACAGGCTTGTTTCAGCACTTTACTACTCGTATACTCAGAAGGTTCAGATGTATATTCCAGTACGCTCCATAGCGTCTCTAGGGAAATATTCGATTTCTCGCAATTGATTGACAAGGTAATTCCACTCGCACAATATCGTAAATTACAAATTATGAGCTTATTATTACAAATTTTAAGAAATTGCTGAAGTTCAGGGTTTATTCTGGAGAACTGTATGGCTTTCGAGTGGCTTTGCCAAAATTGAAACTTAATTAGCCCCGTTCCAATTGCTCTTTTCTCTATATGAACAGGCTGACCAGCTAGATCGATTAACAGTTTGCAACGTCAGGTTTCCGGAATATGCTGATAAACGTTTCTTATAAACGAGCCTTAAACAAAAAAAGCAAAATGTGAAACGTGAAATTATTAAATGGTTATTTTTGCTTTCTCCCTTTACGTTGTAAGAAGGGAAGTATTGAAATCGACGACTTTTTTTTTAGAGAAAAACTCTTATTATTAAACGCTGGTAAACAAAAAATGGATAAATCTTGTTCCTATAAGAAGTAATATACTACTTCTTGCACGATGTGTAGTCTAAATCCATGTTTTGTAAGTCGTTGATATTGAAAAATCGATTCACGGCATAACATCCGTCTACTCGTCTGTCCATCCGTGATCGACGCTAGCACCTAAACCATTCAAACTATTTTCATCAAGAATATTATTCCGTGATCGATCTGAACGATCTCAAAGCCCTACGAATTTGAAACGGATATTTTGACTTTCGAGCGATACCTGAAGCCTCAACACTACTTCAAAATTTCTCAAATATGTCTCTAACTTTTTGAAATGCTGCTACAAACTATGTACTCAAAAGTAAGCGATAAAAGTAAGCGATGTAAGTAAGTAAAAAGGTAAATTATTAAAATAATTGAAATACGTCATTGCTGATCTGGACTGAGAAATATTTAAAAATAATTTAATATAAAATACTTAACATATTTTTTTCGTAAATTGCTGAAATCATACGAAAATAATATACAGCAGTTCATATTTTGTATATTAGTTACGCAAGTTTGAAACTTAACGGTAATCAGGCGAGAAATAGCAAATACAGACACAGAAACTTGATCAGACATTAAAGAAAAACAAGCTAAAGCACAGTAGATGTAACAGTTTCGTGGCATTAAATAAAGAGAAGATATTAAGCAAAATCCTGAGAACGTTCATATAAGGGGAACAAAGTATGTTAGAATGAACATACAAAGCATGCACACCTTTAATCTTGGTGCAGAGCACACAATAAACTGCCACGACCCACGAACCGCTTTGGAACAACCTACCATAAAGAGCAAAGGCTCTTTTGTGGCCAGGTACCCTTTGTGTATTCCCTGGTGCACGGTTCGTCTTGAGCTCTACTGAAGTACCCCACGCCTTTCGGAGAAAAAATAATTTTACAGAAGCATCGTTTTATCTCGTTTTCAAATAGTTTTTATTAAATTTAGCTTGTTTCAAAAAATAAAATCTGAGAGTGAACAAAACTATTCTTACATAAATGTAAATAATCTTGATTATCAAAGAGTGTACTGAATTTTAAGTTCATTGATTGAAAATTAAGTTTCTGCCAACTCATTATTACCATTAATGACGTGGAAATTACAGATTACTTTTCGTAAAATAAGAGAATGAACAATATACATCAATAAAATTAAATTCATGCGGGGACTTTCATCTCACTTGAAAAGAGAATACACACTCCATATGTGAATGCTTTTGAACACAAAATTAATGTAAAAATATTTGATAGTCCATATGTCCACGTAATTCTATAAATACGAATATATAGAATCTTGAAAAGAGAAAATCGTTCTCTATACATCCTTTCGCAAGAAGATTTATTCCAGCGAACTCATAGCCTCGTATCAGGAAGTGAACCAAGAATCCGCCTTGCGGAACTCCTTGTGTCATCCCCTCCCCTTCCGATCGATAGGGCCCCAAAGGCACGAATGCTTCTTACCGGCTCCGATAGAGTGCGCAAAGGATATGAATACAACAGGAAAAAGCAACCGTGTGAATGGAAAGAGGAAGAGAGAATGCCAAATGCGAAAAGGACAACAGGCTACAAATGCGCGAGGAGGGAATAGCACAATGTAGTGCGTCGGGAGCAAGAGTCGGTGGAGTGCAGCCGCGAGTCCCGCAGGGGTTGAGTGACGCGGCGGAGGGGGCGGGGCCGGCAGGCAGCCGGAGAGATCACGCAGAAGCTGCGGCTTACACGTGAGCTAAAACACAAAAAGCGCACAAAAGCGTGAAGAGAATCCCGAAAGCGGCCTACTCGTAGGTGGGCGGACATCGCGCGGAAGGCAGCTCGCGGAATACTAAAGTGAAGGAAAAAATAAAACCGCGAAGGAGGCCTATTCCGCGAGACAAACAAGGCAGAAGGACGGAGCTGTGAACATTACGCTGAAGTAGTACCGCATACGTGAGGCACGCGGTGCTCCGAAAAAGACATGCCGAATAAAAACCTACGAAAGGAAAGGCCAGGGCCCGACATGAGGAAAAGAGACGGAGGATAATATTTTAAACAAAGAGAGGAGTTAGAAACGAAGCGAGATGAAACGGAATGAGGGGTGAAAAAGGAGTATCGAAATAGGAAATGTGCATGAGCAGAGGACCAAGTTAAAGAAAGATGCATATCATGGATGTGCGGAAAGGCAATATGAGAAACGGACACGACACAAGCAGAAATAAAGTGATAAAAGTTATGTGAACTGGAAAAATGAATTTGGAGCTCAATATAGAAAACAAAGATGGCACAAATCAGTTCTGTGGCCAGGACAGCTGAGGCAGGATGGATCATGAAGAAAAAAATAGTGGGCAAGACAGATCGTGATGTGACGATCACGGTCTCTATAATAGGAAAAAAGAGTCGGAATAGAGGGGACATAAAAGAAGTATTTGAGGGTGGAAAAAAGAATGCGTTTAGAAACTAAGATTGAATGATTTAACGGGCGGGATATCGTCCTGTGAATGCTGTGATGAGATTGAAAGCATGCGAGAGAAAGCTGTGAACAGTGGGAAAGAAAAGAACACGAAGAAGGGGCGAATAGTGGAGAAAGCATGGCGGCGAATAGAGTGCGGCGCGCGCACGGGGTGGAGCGAGGCGTGGCGGGGCGGAGAACGTCTCATTTGCGTACATATTGGGCGCGCCATCGCCATCTCGACGCGCGCGCCCGCAACCTGGCCCCACCCCATCGCGCCCACCCGGCAATGGCCCGCAGCGCCCGCCTTGCGGAACGCCTGCTTCTCATCCTCCTCGTCCCCTTCTTCCTGCTCGATGCGGCGCCGCCCGGGCAATGCTTCCCGCGCCAATGAAGCGTCGCGCTTTACGCCCAGCTGCTCCGCCGGGCGTGTGCCGCGCGCGCGCGCGCTCGCGATGGCTGTCCCCGGCCGTTCGGTCCCGAAGGACCCCCCGCCGCGACGGGCCGCGCCCCGCCCCTCCCCGCCGCCCCGCAACCCACCTCGCGGCGGCGTCCAAGATTGCGGCTTGCATCCGGCAACTCCCAGCGCGTTCTTTAGGGGAGCCAGAGATGCAGCGCTCTCGGGTTGTACTCGTAAATTTTCGGTAAAGGAAAGAGACCTGCCTCCTGAAGACGAATCGACAATCAAATCATAGGACTGCTCCGTTAAAGCAAAGTATTTCACGAATTTTCTTTTGTTTGAAATTTTTCATTCTGACCATTTTTATCCATTCTCATCATTATATATAACGAGATCCACATTGAAACTGTGGCCTGAAACTCTATAACATACAATACGTTGAGTCATGCACGAAACTCATCGTGGTAAATAACACATAAATAAATGAATGCCTTGTTCTCTGCTTACACAAATCACAAACAACTCATGCTTAAACACTCCTAATTGAATCGTTTTTCATTCTAACACAAAATACGAGTAATAGTATGGTATCTATGGCCTATAAACTATAAAGAACCGAGATGACAAGTTAGCGAATCGAAAAGTAGCACCAGAACGAACGAGTCACTGTATCTCCTTTTTCATCTGCCCTGAATTCCAATTCCTTCACCGCCGTTTTATAATGGGTTGAACGTAATGGAAGCAAGAAGGAGGCCAACGTACGGTGAGCGACCTTACACGTGTGGAACACTCGTGGTTTATTGCTTTTTTACGTATTCTACAAAGGGGATGAGAAATTAATTGAAGGGCGGATATTAACACGGGCAAGGGCTTCCTCTGCGTAATAACGCAATAACGAGGGAACATGTGGGAAGGTCTGTATCACGTAAGAGGAAATACGCAAATGTTTACCCACGGACCGCGGGGTTAAAAAGGTCAGAAATAGAATTAATTAATTTGAGTGCTCGCCGCCAGAGGGAGGTCCCATAGTGCAGCTCTGGAACAGCTGCAAAGACATACCGCAGTGTTCTGGTGAGTTCCATAGAATACCATCGCAACCACGAGGTACATGTAGCACGATGAATGAATGAAATTCAATGAAAAATAACAGTTTATCAGTTCAGATGTTACAGCTTCCATGCGTGCTAAGAAAGTATATTAAACTTTTGGTCACATGGGTACAGATTGCAAAATGTTTTTTCGAATATCATGATTCATTTCGGCAACCGAACTATGTTTTCTTGCCATTTTAAATCAATTGTTCATTTGCTCACAAAACAATTATAAATGCAAATATATTTACGAGCGTATATAAATAAAAGTTGGATATGAACTGGTTAAGTGTTTAGAGGAAAATTATTAATTATCTTTACGTACACAGCGGAAAATATTGTATTCTAGCATTTTTTGAAAATATAATATAAAATGTAGTTTTGCTTGGCTCCTTCCAAAGGATTCACTTTGTGATTTATGTCGTATCCATGACGTTTTATACTTCACAGTATAATTCAAGGGTTTATTATTCTTTGGACATGGATAATATCATATTACATTCCGTTAAGTCACATCACGGCTATCTCAGAATATGTACCTCATTGTACGATAAAAAAGGGTTATGTTTTCACCGAAAAATTTATATAATTATTTCTACCTTCACAACTAACAAACCAATAAACATATGTCGATGATCGAAGAACCAATTGATCTACTGAAGCCATAGTCACAATAAAGTAACTTACAAGTTAATGTAGCAGACTTAACAATAACCATTGAAGTGATTTATGCCGGCTGATTTAGTTCTTGGTGTTTCTTAAACAACTTAATATTCAGCAGTCTGTTGTATATTACTCGAGAGAACAATAACCCTGTTATTAGGTACCCTTTCAATTTCCATATATTATTGACTCTTTTCACTTAACTTCATTTGATTTATAATAATATTATTTTAAGAATCAGACAATCCGATTGCAGACATTGACCACGCTTGAAATTTGAGCTTTCATGCACATTATATGCATGAAAAATCTTTTAATAAATGAGAAGTGCAATACACAATCATCATCCATTCGTCTGAATTACTTTCAGTAATGCATCTTTGAAAACTGTTCCTAGCAAGAAAGTTGCAATAAAATTTATTTTGTACATTGTGAAGAATATCTTTCCCACATTTCCCCTTTAACTTAAAAATCAATATTGCAGACAGCTAGAAATTGAAATTACTCAAGTATCTAACAGCAAATGATTATTATTTACTTCCTATTTACCTTCGTACATAGAAGTCGGTTTTGTTTCTGGTTAAACGTTAAACCTTATTATTAATCTCGTTTACAGCATCCAAATTTTGCCCCTCCGCTTCCCCTCTAGGTTGACTTCTCCTCGAGGGGAGTCGACAGAGCGCGGTAATATCATGCGACCAACACGCCAAAGTGCTCCGCCTCGTCGTTCAAACGGCGCCAGCACGCAATTAATTTCAGGTTTGGAAAGTTAGCGGCGCAAGATAGACGCAGAAGCAAGGTGCCGAAGCTTAAGAGCAAATTTCTCAGCACGCTCCTCCAGGATGTCGACATATGTGTTATAAGCACGGTCGTGCATACGTACACACTTCCCATGCTATACGACGTGAGCATGTGTAACATCGTTCATCGTTTTTCATGCGTTTATTTACACATTTGAATTATTATAATTGCGTGTGTGAGTTTTCATAATTGAACATATTAAATAATTACATTATTTGAAATTACGTATTTTTATCTAATTACATTTTATCACGTGAACAAGTCTCGGTAATGAAATTGCCAGTATCATTGGTAGGTTTCATATTAGAAATAAGAATGAAAGACTGAAATTTTTCTGAATTGCTGTAAGCTTCTGCAAACTAAAAATCTCAATATATTCATAAAAATCTGCAGGAGAAACATACATGATCTCAAAGTAGCCAGTAACATAAATACTTTTTCAAATCTTAAGCTTCATCCTCCGAAAAAGATGGTGCAATATCGAAATATAGGTGTTCAACAAACCCCTCCCAAGGTTCCACACCAAACGTTACAAGAAATAAGATATTATCTTCCAATTGTGTTACAATTACAAACGCAATGTCCAATGCGTTTCAATGCAATCCAATCCTTCCCAAACAAACTCGTTAATTAAACCCTTTGAGGAGATATCTGAGTAATTTATTACACTCTGTAAAAAATAATAGGAAATGCATCATTGCTTACATATCACTGTAGTGTACATCAACTGTAACAAAAATGCAGAAATGTTGGTCGGATGCCAACCCTGAAAATTAAAAGTCGTTGGTTGAACGGTATAGGCAGCGATTTAATTAGAGCACAGTTTCGTCCAGAAATGAAACATAAATTCTTAGAATCGGGGGATTCGAAAAAGAACGTTGTTCTTGCGCACGCAATCAGCTCACCACATGCAGCAGCGCCACAAATATATTTTATAGCTCAGGGCTTGGAGAGCCACGCGAGATTTTGTCACGATCTTACTCACATTCATTTACACATTTACCTCCCTTTACCGCAGTACAACCTTGTACCCTCAAGAAGAAAACCCACAACCGACAAACTCCTGATTACATCAATCCGGAATCTGATTTAAATATATCGCTGCTTTAATGAGATAAAATCCAAAATAATATGCGCCGTAACTTTTAAAACAGCACCATGTAACGTAAAAGCTTAACACCGGTGTGATGACTCTGAATGTGACGTTTAAAAGAATTATGAAATAAAAACATAATTTTCGGAGTGAATGTACTCTGCAATAATAAATACAAAACTTAGTGGTATAATGCAGTGTGCATGTATTGCAATGTGTCAGCTGAACAAAAGATTAGAATCATTACAGACCAGGCTCAAATTCTATTGCCCACTTCCTCAATAATATCCGAAAAACGAGGCGTAAACGCATTACTTAAATACGAGTATTCTTTATAATTAAGACATTAAAGGTTTCGTTTAGAAAGAAATTGGAAATGTTTCTCCTCAACGAAATTTTGTAATTTTTGCTTTCAACGAAAGACAGTGGGGCCCTGATGTACTATTAAAGCAGTCAATTTTATGAGATTACAGTTAGCAAAGCTAAGATTTTATGTCAGGAAGAACAGCCGAATTCCCTGTTACAGTCCACAGAAACATGCACGTACGTTAATCTAAAACATTTCAATTACATCTTAAGAAACTTCTCTAACACTATGTTTACAGTTAATAGTGATCATAATATTTGAGAATTTTTAATCCTCTCATTTCATTAGTATCAGAGAATAAGTACTTAAAGGCATACAACAATATTTTGAGGTAGTTTATATCTCTCTTTTGCAACTTTTCTAAAGTTTATTTATACGATTTAACCTCAGGGGTTCAGCTAATAATGCGATAAAAAACCTGTATTATAATAAATACATGATTGTGAGTGGATAGTAATGAGTTCTTTGCAAAAATGAATTAGCGTACACGAACCTGATAATGATTCTAGCTTCCTTCTTGCAGAATTATTTCCATTCCCGCTTAATAAACATCACTCAGCGTTTCATTTATTCCAAATATGAGCTTTTCTTGAAAAGGAATATGATATAAGCATTCATGAAATTCCACTGCTATAAGAAGTTTTCATATTTGAAAATATGATGTTTCTCTGTAATTTTGCAAATTGATGCATAATAAATAAAGGATACCATAATGAAACTTATTAGTAAATAACGTAAGTAGGACGAGTCGAAAATGTATATTTTATAAACATTCCAAATTCTTCAAAAATCACACATTAGTTTTACATTAGAGTATATCAATTACACAAAAGCATAAAGTGTCATATCTGCATTCGTCTTACTCGCGCACATGAATATTATCATATAAATGTTACTAGAAGGGACGGTTAGTGACATTTAAACAACTCACAGGCAACGAATGGAAACATGTAATAGAAACTTCTAAAGTGATGATGCAGTTTTCATATAACTGTGCGCTTGTGTGACACCATTCGGCTGCACCTCGCGCCCTGCAGCCGTATTCATACGAGTACCGCGTTGCCCCTTCCTGTGCCCCCACACCGAAGCCATTTCCTCCCCCGCGGCCTCGTCCTGCCCCCTTCCGGCACCCTCCCCTCCTCTCCCCAACCCTCCCGCGCTTTTGAAAGACTGCGCCGCACGCGGCCCGCGGTGGCGGTGGCGGGGGGCGGAAGGGAACGGGGCGATTAGCGACGCGGCCACCAATTAACGTCGCCGCGGGCGAACAAACGACTGCGGCCGCGCGCGCGGGCCGTTTTTCACGCCGCCGGTAGGAGGCGGAGTGGGTGGGGGGAGGGGACGGCCGAGGGCGGGGGGCCGGAGGCCGAGCCGGACGCGGGGGCCCGGCGTTGGCTCGTTTCCACGGCCGCCGCCGCCGCTGCAGCGACAGTCTCCCTGTTCGAGGGCCACTTGACTCGCGTTTGAACTCCCCAAAAGTCCCGTGTCTGTGTCAGCGATTCAGCGGCCAACTCCTGGGCCCCCGAGAGGGGCTCCGGGATTCGTCCGTAATGAAACGAAACGGGCGGAACGATTTTAGATAGCGACTGAAATTGAGCGAACGGCTGCGCGCATTAGCGCAGCTACCGCTCTTTGTGGCCCGGCGAGCGAGCGAGACGGCGCCCCTGAAAGGCCAAGTGCGACGCAGCCCGCAATACACACGTGTACTGCGGGCCAGCCGCTTCGCTCGCGCTCTGCAGCGGCGGCTGAGGAGACAGCGCGCCCGAGGGGAAAAAGCGGTTTTGCGCGCGCACTCACACACAAAGACAGCATTTGTTCTCTCATTAAAACTCCATATCTAATTAACATTCACAGGCACGTCGACAACAGACGACAAAAGCATTCACCCACAATCCTCAGAGTACGCGGAGAGGAAAAATATCTCGATTGCCTCGTTCTCAGCCACGGAAACAGGTAGCGCGACATGAATGCACAATATCCGGTAGAGAACAAGTTAAACAGTCAGAATCCTGGGGATTTTAAAGCATAGCACCTAGATTTTCTTGTGTTTCATATAACGTGCAGCCCAAGAAAAGTAGGTCTCACTGCTTTGTTATTTCTAGCAATGTATTAAATTAGTGTAAAATTAGTTAAAACAATTCGCAAAATTCATTGAAAATTAGTAATATTCTAATTTTTCAAATTTTAATAATTAAAATATAGTAATTTATTTCACTGTTGACAGTGGAAAAAATTGTAATACATTTATCAGTAAGATCTGTCAATAAGGCAGTGAATGTGTGTGTGACGTTTGTTTTGTGATTCATTTAATAAATCTCTGTGTTTCTCAGTAAACATGTTGAATAACTAAACGATTTTATATAAACGAAAATCTTTCGATGCATGTAAAATTAAGTAGTACACAAATAAATATTAACCCTGGAATGATTTCTTTTGTGTAGCTACAAATATTTTATTATTTAATTTTCCATAATAAATTAACTTACGTAAGTTATACTATTTAAACTGTGTCGAAATATTAGACAGGTAATACGTAATAATTTTCCTGTTCAGCTGAATTGTTCAATGGAATTTCCCTCTTGATTTTAATGAATAAAGGTGCAAAAAACTATTCTATAATTTTTAAGGAATTTTAACTTTTCAAAAAATCATAACTATGTTGTATGTATCTTAAAATTGTAAATGTGTGTAAATAATAACTATATTGTCCATAGAATGTGCTCGTTAGAAATCAGCGAGACTTTGGGATTAACACTACGCGAATGAACTTTCAATTCTAAATACCAGAGAATTATAACCATTGATTATTTAACATTTAATTGAACACATAACATTTACTGTTTAATCAAGAGTAAAGAAAGTTATTTTCTTTAAACTTCTCTAAACTTTCATTAATCGAGATTTCCTATTGAATATTTCTATTGATAAGTCATAATTTGGCATCAAGTTGCGTTAATCGGAGTCTCAAAAGAAGGTAAATTCAAGGATTCATTAAACAATTTTTACACTGTTACAATCTGTTTATTTAAAGTCAAGACAGAATATCAGTAAATGAACCTTTCTATAAAGTAATGCAACTACTTTTCGTTCACCAGCGTCATCATTAGCGAAAGAACTTTAGAAATGAATTGGTTTCTGCTACGCAACGTATACACATATTGCGGTGCTCGTGTAATATTTTGGTTCCAAAGTAGGTCACTGCCCTTTTACTTTCTCGCTAACGCTTACGCAGTAGAGAGAAAGTTACATAATGCTGCGCGAAAAATCGAAGAATTTCCATAAGAAAAACTCTGCAATTTTCATAAGAAAAATGGCTGCAACGTTTTTGATTAAAGTTTGTTGTTGGATAGTGTGAAGAACGTTTAAGAGAATTATGCAGATCTCATGTTTGTTGAAATCCTCATTTTTCATTTTTTTAGTCTTCCTACAGTTAAAATATTAAAGATTTTTCCGTAAATAAAATCTGTTCCTTAAACATAGATTTTAAAATAAGGTTATGTACAATTTTACGAAAATTTTAGTAGTTTTCGAGTAATTTTGCGTGAAAATACGGGCGAGAATGTATGTGAAGTTTGAGCACCACTAGTTTGGTCCAAATTTGATGAGGAAGATTTGGCTCCGGCATACTTTGTCTATTTCCTCAAGAATGAAACTGATTCGATACCTTTCGCAAGAAACCGTGCACTGAGACGTTCCCGTTCGTTTAGTAAATCTTATTTAAATATCTATATAAAAGTGAAGATATGATTGGATATAATTTAAGGTTGAAATCAAAATCATCTTAAACAAAATATAAAAATAACAATCTAGTGCACACTTTTCTAGTACATTTGTTCATTTTCATTGCTATCTTGAACATCCTATGATGAAACGTAATTGCGACGTATTGAGAGTTGGTTCGATTGCGCAAATCAAAGAAACGAAAACAACAAAAAATAAAATATTTATTTTTTACTGATAAGTTACTGCTTTTATTTCCTTCAATATGGAGCTCGACAAACACTGCATATCTTACCTGGATCGAGATGACCGTGGTTACGATGGAAATATGAAAACAGTCGCACGATGTTGCATGTCGTATGAGGGAATTTTGAAAATACAGTCAGGCCAGGACAACGTCTAGTAGTGAAACATGCCCGACGTTGACTGGTGCCAATTTGAAACACAATTATTACTGATAAATGCAATTTGGGCGCCAGGAAATGGTTACCCTTGAAACCTAATGATTCTAACGTAATTTAAATATCTCTCCTTACAAAAGTATGTTGGGATAGCTCAGTTAATTGGGATTCGAAGTTCATAATTGTTGCTACTTACTCTGCAACCAATTATTCAATCTGCCATTCATACGGAGTGGTGAGGAATCTGAAAATCTTATTAAAATGCTGGATTGCACGTTACGAACAATGATAATAAGCTTTCTTTCAACTTAACAAATTATAATTTATTATGATAATCAAAAAATGAATCATTCTTTGGTCTTGACCAGTATTCTTTGTATTACAATAGTTATAAACCTTGTTGTTCATTCGTAGGTCTTCGCGCGCTCTCCACTTCTTCGTTCGATGGCGCTCCGTAGAACCTTCTCCATCGTCGCAGCAGAATCTTGCTTCTGGATAAAGTCCTCGCCTAATGTCCGTGTCTGGTTCCAAATTCTCCCGGCGATATTATTATAATCCGTGACTTCCCTCGCTTGCATCTCGGGTGGACGCCTAGACACAATTTTTTCTTCCTACAAGAACGCTCTATCCTAATATAAAAAACGATAGTTAATTTAAACTGTCAATTTCCTCGATTTAATAAAATATATCAATAGCCGACACACTCATCACCGCATTGCTCTAGCAAATGAATGTTCTTCTCAAAAAAATGCTTATTCCGCCCCCGCTCCGCCACCTCAACCCAACGAAAATGATCCCCAACGCCGGTTATATATCCGTCACACAGCGACCCCCTCACGATCGTCCATTGACATCCCTATATTCTACGTCAAAAAAATGACAATTCCATAATAAAAATGGTTCGTCATTTTGGTATATCACAGTAGTTAATTAGTAAGTAAATTTTAATCATTTTTAATTATTTTTTCAACTAGGTAAAAAAATAAAATATTGTATGTACTACGGGCATTATTTGGTTCTGACGATCTCGAGAGACAAAAATCCATCGGGCCAAAGGCACTCGGGTTTTTGTCATCTCTCGATCATTAAACTCGATCAGAACCCTTATTAGGTGCATACATAACTATTGTTTCTGTTTAATTGATTTCCTTATATATCATTGTGTATTAAACACTATCCAACACTTTATAAATTGTTGTAAATTACACTCAACGAGAAAGAATTCCTAAAATATATTCCTTGCATCAAACGTCTCTGTATCAAACTAATAATGTTCAATTTCACAATTGAAAAAATTTCCTCTGCAAAATGCCACTTCTTCCAAGTGAAATACCACAATATCAAACAAATCCATTATAAACCAACTTTAATTACAATATAATTGAAAAATCAGTGTTCAACAGACATTGCTGTGCAAAGGTTGACGACTCATTACTTCCTCCTGGACAGAAACGGTAACAAAAGAGGGGCGAGCGGAAGAGCCAATGGGTGGAGCGCTTCCAACGTGCCTCGGAGGACTGTCATGCAGGCGGATAGAAAGCGCGCAACTTCCCCAGGGAGGCTCATGTTATAAATGGTAATACACTCGGGCAAATAACAGTAAAGTTAATTGAAATTAAGCAAAACTTGCATCCCGGGCCCTAATTTTCCGGCGCTCCGCCCCGCCGCTTGCTCTTAAGCGGCCGCGCTGTTTAGCTGCACAGCGCGCGCGCCGCGTACAAGCTGACACGTAATGAGTCTTTCGCCGGGAGCGACTATAAATCCCTGTGCGTAATAAAGAGCACAGGGCGGCACTCACTGGCACACTCGCCGGTTCCAGCAGGCTCAAGGCGTGATTGGTGACGCCGTCTTTCTCCAGACGTTCACTAGAACGGTATTGCAGCTGCCCGTCAGGATGCAAACCGTGGTGTGGTGCTCAGAGCGCTCGCCTTTCATGTCTGGGCATCGGGTATTCAAATTCTCGTCGATTCATGTAACACGATTAATGTGTGGTGAACTAAGAGTATTTGCGGAAGGTTTTTTGGTATTCTCTCGTTTCCCCTGTTCTTTCCTATCCCACCATTGCCACATTATTATTCTTATCACAACATCATAACTGCCCATTCATAAAACTAATTTGTCCACTCCATGTACGGGAGCGGCTTTAATTCCCCGCGCGTAATACAGAGGTCAGACAGGCACTCACTGGCACACTCGCCGGTACCAGCAGGCTCCAGGCGTGATTGGTGACGCCGTCTTTCTCCATACGTTCACTAGAACAATATTGCAGCTGCCCGTCTGGATGCAAACCGTGATGTGGTGCTCGGAGCGCTCGCCTTTCATGGGCACCGGGTATTTACATTCTCGTCGATTCATGTAACTCGGTTAATGTGTGGTGAACTAAGAGTATTTGTGGAAGGGTTTTTGGTATTCTCTCGTTTCCCCTGTTCTTTCCTATCCCACCATTGCTCCATTATTATTCTTATCACAACATCATAACTACCCATTTATAAAACTAATTTGTCCACTCCATGTATGGGAGAGCCTTTAATTCCCCGCGCGTAATAAAGAGGTCAGACAGGCACTCACTGGCACACTCGCCGGTACCAGCACGTTCAGGGCGTGATCGGTGACGCTGTTTTTCTCCTGACGTTCACTAGATCGGTATTAAATCTGACCGTCTTGATGCAAACCGTGATGTTGTGCTCAGAACGTTCACCTTTTATTATTGGACACCGGTGTTCAAATTCTGGTCTATTCATGTAACACGATTAATGTGCGGTGAACAAAGGGAATTTGCGAGAGGTTTTCTTGTATTCTCTCACTTCCCCGCCCCCTCCTCTTCCACCATTGCTCTCACATCTTATCACATTATAATCGCTCATCCATAAAATTCATTTTCTCTACTCCGTGTATGGGAGCGTCTATAATTCCCCGCGCGTAATTAAGAGTGTCCACAATACTCACTTGCATACGCTCCGACACCAGCAGGGTGAAGGCGCGATTGATGATCCCGTCTTTCTCCAGACGTTTACGAGAATAGTCTTACAATTCGTTGTGGTGCAAACCGTGGTGTCGAGTTCAGAGCGCTTGCCTTTTATCACTAGACTCCGTACCTAGTTCAATCAGAATTTTGATTCATTCATGACCTTTTGGCTGTCCGGGCGCTGTCACTGCCCTGAGGAAGCCTGCCACATGACAGGCAAAACGTTGGCTTCTCAGCCCACAATGCGGACTTACCCGGACAGCCAAGAAGTCATTGACTCGAGCCGCGGAAGCTTGCGTGTATATTTGATTGACTCATGTGTTGATTGACTGACTGTTAGTGGTTCCGAGCTCGTTAAATGCTAAGGCAGTTAATCCCATAAGTTAAGTGCTTGCATTATCTTCGGGACATTGAAGTGATCTTCTCCCGCTGGATGATGAGACCCGGCGCCGACATACTGTCGGCTAGCGAGGTTTTCCCTCAACCAGGTATCTCCCACCAGCTGGACGCCACCCCAACCGGCACAAGCCCTAAGCTCCCGACGGGTCACCCGGCATGAGGGTTAGTGTAACTGTGTGTACGGGGTAAAGATAGAGCAAGGAAGAGGGAGGAAAGATTGCACGTGGTCCGCGACGCATTTGTTAGGGTACTGCTTCGGCATTCGCCTGGTATTGATTGGAGAAACCATGCAAAACTACCGATCAGAGCAATCGGACGCTAGAATTGTTCTCCAGACAGTCACTGAATTCAACCTGTATACGTAGGACCTCCTGGTAACAGGCTCTGGGGTGACATCAGTTGATGTCCTGAGCCACCTCCCCGAGTGTTTATTCATGTAGATGTGCGATACACAAAGTGGGTTTACGGCATATTTTCTCGGCATTCTCTCGTTTCCCCTACCCATTCCCCTTCCTCCATTACTCCATCATTATTCTTATCCCATCATAACTGTCTACCCATAACAATAATTTGCCCACCTCCTGTACGGGGCGCCTCTAAATCCTCGCGCGTAATAAAAAGCATAGAGTGGCACTCAGACACTCTCGCTGGCAAACGCAGGCTTAAGGCGTGATTGGTGACGCCGTCTTTCTTCAGACATTCACTCATTCATTCACCTGCCACTCTTGATGGGGCAAACCGTGATCAAGTGGTTAGGGCGCTCGCCTTCCGCCGCTGAGGAACAAATTTCATACGCCGGTCGATTCGTATGGAATTTGTGTTGAACAAAGCGAATTCGCAGCTCTCTGTTTTTGATTCCTCTCAATTATCATTCCTATTACATCGTCATAATCAATCCATAAATACCCTTCATACAAACCAGGTGTAGCTCTAAGGGAAAGAAACTGACATCGTAATAATAATGATAGATATCATTTTCGATGTGAGATTTTTCGTAATGTAGTATCAGAGTGCAGCTAGATCTTGCGGTTGAATATTCTGTTGGAGTCTGCACCCAACAAATGGTACAGGATATGCGTTAAAACCAACGTCCATATTACATATAGAGAAAATCTTGTCGTATGTAACGAAACCTCGAATGGGATGCCGTTGTCTTTAATAATTCAACTAAGAATCGCTAAATAAAGTTTTTTTTCCTGTATTCAAAATTCAAGTAGTATATGGCTTAGTGTAGGGATCACAGAATTTCGAAAACGTGCACAGAATTCACTTCTCTCCCTAGCAGGTCATACACAGTTTTTAACTAAATAAGTAAATAAATAAATAAAGTATTCAGATATCAAGAAGTCATTCACAGTAAATGACGCAAAAGACTGTTGAGACCGTCTATCTCAAAGCGCTTTTTCTAAAGTTCTTCCAACTGCTGCTCTTCATTATGTCTGTTTTCACCATTCAGTTACCCATCACAATATCATATTATAATATTAGCGGGGACATGTCATTTAGTTCGTATAACTGCCGCTATTGGAGATCTGTCACATGATTTCCTACGTGATAATCAAACTCATATTCCTTTATTATGTAATTGTTCCACATTTACGAAGAAGCTTGATTATACCTGTATGACATCTTTTTACGAAAGAGAAAACTCTTTCCGTATTTGGTAAATATGTAATGTCCCTGCCTTGTTCACTTTGTTTTCCATCACTCAAGGAGTGCGCACGCACAATAGCGAGCACACGCACAATAGCGAGCACATGGAGGCAAAGGCAGTGAACCCAGCTGCGGACTCAATGTTTGAATAGTGACGGACACTTTTTCCAGACATCTCGCGCAATGTTCTAATAATCGCTTTTTTTCTTGTTTTCATCATTCCATCACATATCGCATATTAGCATCAAATTTGAAGCTTGTGCCGCCATGGAGACAGTTTCTTGAAGAAAAAAAGTTCCTCCATATACTGCTTTTGTTCTTGATAATTATTCCAAATTTCGTGGCAATGTGTTATGCTTGTAATTTTGAGACGAAATTTCTCTCATGGTTGCGAAATATATTTGTTCGCTACGTTACTCCCTTTGTCCACAATCACTCAAGTAGAAAGAACTAATAAAGAACACAGAGTTCCCAAGGATCTCTCCTCAATAGATGGCTACGAGAAGTGATTGGTGACTCTATCTTTCTCCAAACATTCCCGCTTCGTCTCTTGATATGCAACTACTACACATTTACGACGGGATGCGCTCCTAAGGCCCACCCCACTTTTGTGCGAGAATAAAAAATGCCTCCTGCCTTTGTGAAATACTTGGTGTCCGCGCCCCGCTTCCATTCTCTCCGCCCTTCCAAGCAGAAAACGCTGATAACAAAGAGAGCAGCCGGGACAGGAAGCCGAGACCCCAGCCGCATTCAAAGCGTTCGTCTGGCTGCCAGGGGGACGGGGTGCCGGCTGCTGCTTGGCGAGTTCATAAACTCGCCGCCAGGCGCGCTGCGGTCAGCCTGCTCCGACGCCGCGGGCCGCCTGCTCCAGGAGCGTCCTCGATATTCGCCGGAGCTCGGGCGGAAACCCCGTTGGCGGCGCCGTAACTTGAAGGCTCGCCGCGAATAACCGTCGCTCTCCGCGCTATTGCTCCCTGCCGCCGCCGCCTCCCGGGAGAGGGAGCTGCATCAACGTAATAGCGCATAAACACTAGACGCATCGGGGCCACTCGTTCCTCTAATGTCCTCATTGCCCGCGTCCGACTGCCCGCTTCTCCTCAGAGGGCTTCTCTCGTCCTAATTCGCTTCAATCACCGCTGCTTTTCAGCTCGGGCTCTCGTCGTTTCCCTGGACTTGTTATTCGGCGGACAGGAAACTCTTGAACAAAAACAGCCAGCTGTGAAGGAGTGCTCTCCTAATTGGTATTTTTGTTTTCTCTTGTTCTCGTGTTTTATTTTGACATTTTAGTATCTTGATCACATTGTACAAAGAACTGGGACTCTATGATCTTTGTCGTTTCGTTTCGTATTGGTAAAATTAAATCTTTAGAATCTTTCACAATTTTACCTAAAATGTGCTATAAATATTTCTACTAGAATTTGAACTAAGATAATTCTTACATACGTAATTAGATTTTAGTAGTACAAACTGCGAAAAATACGTAATTCATAGAGATTTCATTGACAAAAATTTTATTATCATATCAGAGTAAAAGTATTTTACATAATTGAAAATAATTCTGGGAAATATTTCAAAGCTATCAAGCCACCTTTTCAGGACGTCTTTTGAATTGGTTAATGGCGAAGATTCTAGAAAATAAAACAGTTCTAAATTGTACATGTTGATATTTGTTCAAGAAGTCTAAAGAAAAATTATTGACAGCTTCATTATTTATAAACTAGTAGGCTAGCAGCAGCAAAAATGCTGATCACCAAAACCAAATTTTTTCCACAAAACATCTCACATATTGCTCAAGAACAAAAAATACTCTCCTTAACAATGCAAAGTATCAAATATTTTAACAAAAACGAAAGGGTTTTAAAGTCGTGACAAAATCTCGCGTGGCTCTCCAAGCCCTGAGCTATAAAATATATTTGTGGCGCTGCTGCATGTGGTGAGCTGATTGCGTGCGCAAGAAGATCGTTCGTTTTCGGATACCCCGATTCCAAGAATTTATGTTTCATTCCAGGACGAAACTGTGCTCTAATTAAATCGCTGCCATTACAGTTCAACCAACCCAGTTTTAATCTTTAAATATTGCATTTTTTCAACATTTCTGCAGTTTCGCTGCGTGTGGGTCATGTACACAGTTATACATAGCCGATGACGCTTACCTTGATATTTTCAATGTAATGTAATACATTTTTCAGATATCTCATATCAAAAAATTTAATTTACGAGTGTTTGAATTTGTGAATGGTTGAGTTGAAAATTTGTTTAGTAATTGCAGCATAATTATAGTTCACACTAGTGGCTCGCATCGACAAAAATGATGCTGAACAAAATTAAACAAGCACAACATATAAAATACCCTCGTGTAGTACAGCAATAAATTAAATATTTTAACAGAAATTAGTTTTCAATAATATTGCAATAATATAGTATATTGTGTGCACCCAGAACAACTGTTTCATAATGCAGATATGCAGAATATACACAAGTTACTGTTTCATAATGCAGATCGTGAATAGTAATTGTTCAATGCTGCGGCCTCTTTCTTGGAGCCTAGTTGTCGTATGACGTAATATGTCTCTAGGAATATTGCATTGAGTATGATTGAATGATTAATTTTAGTGTTTCCCGGAGCGTCAACTGTTATGGCCACTTTGTCCCATAAGGTGTAGCGCATGTTTTATCATTGGGTAAGTAAAGGTTAGAGATAGGACAAATAAGAGGAAAGAATGCTCGCGCACAGTCCTTGGCCCATTTGTAAAGGTTCTGCTCCATCATTCGTCTGGAGTTTATCGGAGAAACCACGGAAAACTACCGTCCAGAGCAGCAGACTGTTAGAATTCTCCTCCAAACTGCAGCTGAATACGACACACCTCTCTATCTAGTGTTGAAAATCCTGCCACCGTGTCGGCTTTCGAACCCAAAGATCTCCAAAGAACCGCCGAACCCCAGTTCAGAGACACTGCAGTGACATCGTTGATGCATGCTCAACCGATATATACAGTTTGAAAGTTTGCGGTGTAATGTAGTCAAGTATTTAGACTTTTGAGTCACAATCGAAATATGTTCTTCGTTTCCGATTTTTCCTTAATATTGATTGATTAATTTTTCCTTTGATTGATTTTTTCGTTTTTTTTCGGGCACGTCAACGGCTTTGGTCATTAGTCCCGTTAGTGTAGTGCATGTTCTTTTCTCGGGAGATAGCGGTGATCTTCCCCCGCTGGATGGCGAGATCCCGCGCCGACCTACCGTCGGCTAGTGGGATTTCCCCCTAACCAGGACTTTCCCACCAGCGGGGCACCGCCCCAGCCGCGACAAGTTCTAAGCTCACGACCGGTCTCACGAAATATGTCGTAGTGTAGTGCATGTTAGTGTAAGTGTGTGTGTAAGGGGAGAGGTTGGTACAAGGAAGAGGAAGGACAGATCGCGCGCGGTCCGTGGCTCGTTCGATAGGGTACTGCTCCGGCATTCGCCTGGTGGTGATCGGAGAAATCACGGAAAACTACCGATCAAAGCAGCCGGTCGCTAGAATTCTCCTCCAGACAGCGACTGAATTCGGCCTAGCTGAAAAGCTAGTTTCGAAAATCCCGCCGCCGTCAGGACTCGAACCTAGGACCTCCCAGTCAGAGGCGCTGCAGTGACATCAGTTGATGCACTGAGCGACCGCTCCCGGTTTTTTACTTAATATGAGTTTATAATTATTGAATAATTTAATCAAACCATAGTCACATTTCCCCTGACAGGATGCTAAAGTTTTCTTTTAATGTTTACCCGCAATGAAAATAAATAATAAAAATATTTCAAAATATATTTTTCAACCCTCATTATCAAAGCGTAGTTTGACATTTTTCCTGTGAGATCAAAGAAGCGTGTTACTTGTCACCCTCACCCCTGAGGGGTATTCCGCACATTGCGCATCCCTCAGCCCCTGGGATGTGGCACGCCACGCTGCTTGGGCCGCCCGTCAGCGGCCGCTCGCGCCGGGGACGGGAGTCGGATTCCGCGTGAAATATGTGCGTCGCCGCAACGCGCTTTCGCTCCTCAGGTGCCACTCGCGCCCATCAGCGCTCGCTTCAACAGCGACACACATCACCCCTCGACTTGCAGCGCGCTCAACCTGTCTGGCGGCGGAAAACGCAAACTAACAAGAAGACGCCGTCGTGACGTTGAAAATAGCTGTGGCCCCATTAATCATAATCACTATAATGTAAACGTAGGACGTTGTTACAGAATTAAGAGAGTAGTCAATTGTTCGTACGTATGCGTGTCACTGCGAAAGTTCCCACATTTACCAACGTTTTGTTGTCACTTGGGTAAAGAGCCTACATTTAGGAATATTTTGTCCATTTAAATATAATAAATTATTCGCTGTAGTTTAGAAAGATGAAATTCATTAGACTTCATCACCTGAAAGAAACGCTATTCAGTATTTTTTCTGGAAAACTTAATCTACGTTAGTAGCTTGCCGGACATCTTAATATTAGAATTATTTGGAACTAAATTTCTAAAAGTCTACAATATGTACTTTTTAAGCGTGTTATGTGTTATATCGCTCCAGCAAAGTTGCGTAAAAATATTTTCTAAAATTGACTAGCGTTTAAATTATTAAATTGTTGAAGTCAAGAACTCTCATTTCCATATCCACTTTACAATTCAACAAAAATGTGACAAACAAGAGAACAAACAAATGAATTAACGAACAAACGCATGAACTCAAAAATAAAAGAACTGACTATGTTCAATCAAGGAATCAGCAATGAACTGCGAATAATCGTAATTCTTCTCAAATAATCTGAATTCGATGAAAAAATCAGCAAACCTATCGCAAAAAAGGAAGATTACAAAATCTTCCAAAGACAAAGTGATCGATGAAATTATGTCGGAAAACGTTCATAGAGGCATTACTTTTTTTCTAGCAATTATTATTCGACAGAAAAGTAATATAAATTTCTACTATTGTTCACTTTTTAAGGTCACTTGTTCTTCCGAAATTCACACCAATTCCATTTAATTATCATCTTTTAAAAACTGATGATTTGTTAAAATACGAAAAGGATTAATGTTGGAGGTGCATACTCTTGCTCTCAGCAGTAATCAAAAGTGCGCTAAATAACGTCATTACGTAATTAGGTAACCTACGGTTCATTTTCTAGCCATATTATTTAGCAATATAAAATAAACTCTGTCAACATGATATCATCACTGTTATAAAACCCTGAGATAAAATAAATCTTTAAATAGTGTTTAAACTACATAGATTATAAAAATTTCGTAATTTATGTTCATTTAGATAACATTTCTATGCATTAATCTATAGTAAGTGATTTTTGTAGATGTAGAATCAATAAATGCACCTGCCTTGGCTCTTTGCATCAATTAGTACCATGATTGTACTGTATTTGTTGTATATTTTATTATTGTTGATGAACTATTAAAGTAAACGATTAACGCGTAAAGTAATGTATTCGTACAGTGGGCAAATGTTACATTAAGACAGAAATTGAAGCCATTTTGAGAATATTTTGAAAATGTTGAGAGTTCATGTAAATAACCTCAAAACTCAAGTTATCTGTTTCAAATTCAACGGGCCGCGATGTCAGCCAGATTTATCGGAGAATATCAATTTTGATGAAAATCATCGCTGCGGTTGTGCAGTTAGCGTTGTTCACAAACGAACGGACAGACGTTTTCTCAACCATTTTTTTCAGTAACAAGGACACAAAACATGGATTTTGAGTTCACAACGTGTTAGAGTAAGTAATTTATTACACATCGGAAAAAGATTTATCCACTTTTTTGGTATAAGAGCTAACAGGAAGAAGACGGTTTCCTCTTAGCCCTGAGAAAAACTTTTCCGATTATTGACGGAGCATTACCATACTCCCTTTACAGAACATAAGTAGTGTGTGAGAAAGAAAAAATGTATAGTACTGTTAACAAAAAATAAATAAATGAATTGTGTTTTTCTGTTGTTGTTGAAATCATTTTCAATAGGAAAGTTAGTTATCACTTCAATAGGTAACGTGGTACGGGAGGGTGAAATTCTCAGCGCGTCCGGGAGGCCCCTCGCTTTCCTTTCGGGACGAGGTGCCGCATCGCTGCACGCAAGGACTTCCTCCGGGCTCCACTCGGAGCTTCATTCACGCTCTCCGCCTCCGCCCCCGCCGCATTATTTGGGGCCATTATTTGCCTCCGGCGCGGCCATTGGCGCCAACTGCGCGTCATTCGCTGCAATAGACCGCCGCCGCCCTCGTCCCCGCCCCGACTGCCCTCCCGTCCTCGTTGTGGCCCCGGCGCGCCCCGAAGCATTCCTGGGATTCCATGACATCTGGGGGGCGCACGCTGGCGGCGGCGGCGGCGGCGGCGGCGGCGGCGGCGGCGGCGGCGGCGGCGGCGGCGGCGGCGGCGGCGGTGGCCGAGTCCATTAGAAGCGCCCGCTGTACATTCGGGGTGCCAGGCCGTTCCCGCGCTCGTCACATAACTTGCTACTCGACAGCCGCGCGCGGGAGTGACCGGACCGGCCGTTAGGCCTCACAGGAACGCTTGCACATGCCAACGCTCCACCCGAGCCGTCCCTCTCCTCCCAGCAACGTCCCGCCGCGACCAGTCACGTTACGACTCACAACACGATACTCCTTGCCACGCCTCGCCACGCGACGAAATGCCCCGCCTCTCATCGCCTCGCCCCTCATCGCCTCGCCCCTCATCGCCTCGCCCCTCATCGCCTCGCCCCTCATCGCCTCGCTCCCCATCGCCTCGCCCCTCATCATCGCTCATCGCCTGCCCTCATCCGCCTCGCCCTCATCGCCTCGCCCCTCATCGCCTCGCCCCTCATCGCCTCGCCCCTCATCGCCTCGCCCCTCATCGCCTCGCCCCTCATCGCCTCGCCCCTCATCGCCTCGCCCCTCATCGCCTCGCCCCTCATCGCCTCGTCCCGACACGTCCTGGACCCTACCCGCCACGACACGTCCCGCCTCCTAAAGTCACGACCTCCTCCGCCACGTCCCGCTCGATTACCTTACGTCAAGCCCCGTTATGTCACGTCACGTCCCACCAAGTCATGACACTTCAAGTCACGCTACGCTTTGCCATGCCACCTCAAGCCATTCACGCGTCCCCTTAGCTTGCTTTCTTCCATCCCATCTCACCATTAGCCTAGAGATGGCTCACTATTAGCATAGAGATATCTCACAGTTAGTTTCATTCCAATTTTTAGCTTATTTGCATCGAAGCATCGAATTCCCCGGTAACATGTGACGTGCGCTCTTTTTTCCATTACTGTGTTGTGCAGAATAAGCAAATACAAACAAATGCTCTGTATGTCAGCGCTTGACTGTGTGTTGACGAGTAGTTATTACAAATTTATCACTGCATTGGCATTTTTGTAATAAAGGAAAATATATTCAGATGAGTTGATCGGGATGTTTAGTTAGATAGTAATGCGGTAACGTTCCACATTGAATACCAGCGAGAGAACAAAGCGCAGCACAATCCTTAAATAGAATTAATCCTCTACATGTAACCTAAAATAGAGTATAAAGGGACTTAGCGTTTCCTCGAGCCGCTGTATTTTCCTCCTCACACTCCATCGTTATCCGCTTCGCCAGTCTTCACCCTCTCCAACTTTTCCTCTGCCGTCCCGCTAAGTCGCTTCGATTCTGCACGGTGGACTTCTGCACGCCCAGCTTCTGCACTCTCGACTCTTCTGCACGCCCCGCTCCTGCACCTATTCCGTCTGCATCCCCGCTTCTGCAGCCTTCGATTCTGCATGCACGACTTCTGCACATTCCGCTCCTGGGGTCTCGCATCTGCACCCCCACTTCCGCACCTTTCACTTCTGCACGCCCCGTTTCTACATGAACGACTTCTGCACGCCTCGCTTCTGCTCGCCCCGATTTGCACGCCCCTCTTCTGTACTTCTCGCACTTCCTCCCCCGCTTCAATTCTTCTTGCGTTTGCTTGTCCAGGTTCTCTCCGTCCCACTCCTCTCCGTCCCACTCCTCTCCGTCCCACTCCTCTCCGTCCCACTCCTCTCCGTCCCACTCCTCTCCGTCCCACTCCTCTCCGTCCCACTCCTCTCCGTCCCACTCCTCTCCGTCCCACTCCTCTCCGTCCCACTCCTCTCCGTCCCACTCCTCTCCGCCCCACCCTCTCCGTCCCACCTCTCCGTCCCACTCCTTTCCTCCGTCCCACTCCCTCTCCGTCCCACTCCTCTCCGTCCCACTTCCTCTTCCGTCCAATTTCTGTCCCACTTCCTTCGTCTCACTTCCTTCTCCGTCCTTAATTCTCCGTCCCACTCCTCTCCGTCTCACTTTCCGTCCCACTTCCTTCTCCGTCTCACTCTCCGTCGCACTTCCTCCGTCCCACTCCTCTCCGTCCCACCCACCCGTCCCACTCCACTCCGTCCCACTCCTCTCCGTCCCACTCCTCTCCGTCCCACTTCTCTCCGTCCCACTTCTCTCCGTCCCACTTCTCTCCGTCCCACTTCTCTCCGTCCCACTTCTCTCCGTCCCACTTCTCTCCGTCCCACTTCTCCGTCCCACTTTTTCTCCGTCCCACTTTTCTCCGTCCCACTTTTCTCCGTCCCACTTTTCTCCGTCCCACTTTTCTCCGTCCCACTTTTCTCCGTCCCACTTTTCTCCGTCCCACTTTTCTCCGTCCCACTTTTCTCCGTCCCACTTTTCTCCGTCCCACTTTTCTCCGTCCCACTTCTCTCCGTCCCACTTCTCTCCGTCCCACTTCTCTCCGTCCCACTTCTCTCCGTCCCACTTCTCTCCGTCCCACTTCTCTCCGTCCCGCTTCTCTCCGTCCCGCTTCTCTCCGTCCCGCTTCTATTCGTCCCGCTTCTATTCGTCCCGCTTCTATTCGTCCCGCTTCTATTCGTCCCGCTTCTATTCGTCCCGCTTCTATTCGTCCCGCTTCTATTCGTCCCGCTTCCATTCGTCCCGCTTCCATTTGTCCCGCTTCTATTCGTCCGCTTTTCCTCACCATGGTACTTCCACCTCCCGGTTCCCTCTTGCCTCTCACCACAGTGGTGCGTGGTGCGTTGCCCTGGGCCGTCGCCCTGCGTGCTCCTAGCTGCCAGATCACAGCGCGTGGGGGCCACGCGCCGTCGCACCCACTCAGCGACGCGCGACAAGCGCCCCGCCCCCTCGCGTGGCCAGCGTTCGGGTCGCAAGGGGCTCTGCGGCCGTTGGCCCCGCGCGCCAGCCCTCGCCACGCGAATCCGGCCCAAGCACCTTGCTAACGCGCAACTCTCACGCGCTCGCCTCGCACACTGGCCCAGCACGCGCGCACAGCACGCTCGCACAGCACGCTCGCACAGCACGCTCGCACAGCACGCTCGCACAGCACGTTCGCACAGCACGTTCGCACAGCACGTTCGCACAGCACGCTCGCACAGCACGCTCGCACAGCACGCTCGCACAGCACGCACGCACAGCACGCTCGCACAGCACGCTCGCACAGCACGCTCGCACAGCACGCTTCGCACAGCACGCTCGCACAGCACGCTCTCCACACCCTGCCCTGCAAGCTCGCACAGCACGCTCGCACAGCACGTTCGCACAGCACGCTCGCACAGCACGCTCGCACAGCACGCTCGCACAGCACGCACGCACAGCACGCTCGCACAGCACGCTCGCACAGCACGCTCGCACAGCACGCTCGCACAGCACGCTCGCACAGCACGCTCTCCACACCCTTGCCCTGCAAGCTCGCACAGCACGCTCGCACAGCACGTTCGCACAGCACGCTCGCACAGCACGCTCGCACAGCACGCTCGCACAGCACGCTCGCACAGCACGCTCGCACAGCACGCTCGTACAGCACACTAGCACAGCACGCTCGCACAGCACGCTCGCACAGTATGATCGCACAACACGCTCGTACAGCACGCTCGCACAGCGCGCTCTCCGCACCCTTGCCCCGTAAGCTCGGCCCTGCACACTTGCCCTGCGTGTTCCTCAACGTGTTCGCCTCACATGCTCGCCCCGCACGGTCGCCTCGCTTCTTGCGATGGCTCCGCACGCTCCCTTCGCACCTGCCCTCCCTCCTCCCCGCATCTTCCCTCGCACACCTCCCCTCCTTACGTCGATCCTCCGCACACCTTCATTGACCTCCCTGGGGCAGCCATGTCCGCCGCCGCGCCCTGTCTGCTCATTCCTTTACACCAATGCGCACTGTACGCCAGTTCTCATTGCACCCTTCACGTCAAATTCCCTTGAGCGAGATGCTGAAAACAGAGCGCAGTTGTGTCAGGAAGAGAATGCTAGGAACCGGCTGCTCCGATTCGTAGTTTTCCGTGGTTTCTACGATTAACACCAAGCGAATGCCGGGCCAGAACCGTAACAAACGGGCCACGGACCACGTGCTAATCTTCCTTCCCCTTCCTTCTCCTATCCTCACCCGTTACTTACGCATGTATTACACTATCACACATGCCGGGAAACCGTTCGGAAGCTTAGAGTTTGTCCCGGCTGAGGCGGTTTCCTGCTGGTGGGAGATACCTGGGTGGAAAAATACTCCGCTAGCCGACGGAATGTTGGCGCCAGATCTCACCATCAAGCGTGGGAGATCACCGCCACCTCCCAGGGGAAAGCGTACACTACACTAACGAGACTAATGACCTTATCAGTGACGCGCTCCGAATCAATCAATCAATCATTCAGAATTTGTACTTTTACCAAATTGTAACTTTAAATTTCAAGGATTGGCAGTCAGTATTTGTCACAACATCCTGTTTGTAGAGAGGACAAAACATTTGCTCTTCAGATATCATTTACCTTAAAATGTACCTTACATAAACTTATATTACGTTATATTTTTGGACTTATAACAGCGTCAGTTGGTGTCCTCCGGATTCAACGGCTGCCCTTTGTGTTTCTGTCATCATTTTTCTTGCTCGTAATCTAATACATATTCGTATATTTACGAAGTCGTACTCCGGCAAGAAACCAAAAATAAGCATTTAAAAAACTATTTAACTTGCAACTTTTCCAGAGAATATTTAAGAATGCCTTTCAGAATGACCTGTTAAATGAAGCAACAACTCAATAAATTGAAGAACTAGATATATAATCACTGAATTTTTTTTAGTTGAAGCGCTGTTGTCATAGTTAATGACATTTGGTCAAGATTTTTAGTGAATGATTGGTAAAGTAGTGAGATGGAAGACTTCTGCCCGACACTAGTGACCAATGTGCAACTCTTTCGTATAAATTAGAGTCCCCACATCGCATTCATCTCATTCAATATTCTATTACGGTAGAAATTATAAAAGAAATGTTTAATCAGAATTTTCTTCTAAAAATAAGTAAGCTAATATTACTTCGCTATTTACTGATGGCAATAACGTTAACATTACCAAGAATAAACACATTCAAAAATCACCAGTAAGTAGCATTCTCTTTGAAGAATGGCCGGTGTGGAGCTGAAGGACAAAACGCTCCGTAGTTTTTCCTCTTTCTTCTTTTTTTGTATTTTGATAGATTACGTGCCAGGTGTCAATTTTAAGCATCTCCTCTTACACTATTAACGTTCTGAACATTTTTCATATCAAGAGAAAAAATACATTGTTCGCGAAATATTCGCACCAACAGTGGTTATTACCGACACAGTAACATTTAAAACGTTTTCAAAAATTTACGAAGTTTCTCATCTACTAAATGAAAAGCAGCGAACATTTTCTTTTAAAATTTTCACATCCTACAACATCCGGCTTTATTCCTAGTTCGTACAATTATTTTAACATGGAAAAAGGGACTGCATTTGTTACTATGTAGTTGCTATTTGATGAGAAAGATGCATTTATAATTCTGTAAGCTTCCGACGTCTCTCCAAAAACCATGCAGCGCTTTTTCTCTTACTTTTCTAACAAATTATTAATTCGTGAAACGTTAAGCACACAGAGGTTGTGCATTCTTCGCACGTTTTGTGCTTGTCTCGTCTACGATAGAAGTAAGCTATTGTAAGTGAAAGGTTACGAAGCGAAAGGGTGCTCGAAAAATAAATGATGACCTCAATATTTCAGATAATTAAAAAATGTAATTGAATTGATATACGTTATGCTTTTTCTGTCAGTGTACAACTGTATTTTATATTTGTTTTTAACTTTTCATTTGTGCTATTGTTTCACTTTGTTCATCAGTTACTATGGATTTCCGTTCGTGCTATCCGTGTTTGCGTGTTATTGCCTTGGAATGACAATAGCCTTTGGCTACACAATAAACAACAATAATAATGCCAGTTCCGTGAACGTGCCCGTTGTTCACTGCATCGATTACATCCGGCTGCCTTTCTCCAATGCATGAGGGCGCAGCGGCAAATCTCCTGGTCCGTCCATTGCTGGTTTATGCTCATTGGAGTGTGCAGGTGAACGGGTGTCACGGGTCGTTCTCCGCTTCCGAAGTGCTTCGCCGAACCCCTAATCCACTCCTGCCTCCACACCACCCCTGACCCCGCCCCCAACTTCCCCTTCCCCTTCCCCTCCCGGTTCCCCACCCCTGCGTCGCGGCCCTCAGCTGTCGCCTCGCGCGCGAGGATCGACTCAATCGGGCGCGAAACAAGCGGGTGGTCTTTCTTTTGTCTCGCCGCCATTTAGCCTCGCACTTCGTGCGCTGCTCCGCCACACCCCCTCCCCCCGCCCCGCCCCGCCCCCCTCGCACTCTTTTCTTCTCCTCCCGTTCTTTCGCTTTACCAGCCAGCGCACATTTTGCTTCATTGGTGCGCCAGAGAGTAACTTTGCAGTAGTCCCTTATGGCGTCAAATGTAGCACTTCACTCACAGCCCCTGATCTCGGCACACAAAAAAAAAAATCAACCATGAAGAAACGTAACGAGAAACAGCAAACCGAAAATAATACAGCAGAAAGGGTCTTAGATGAATAAATGGAATTGATGGACAGGCGTTTCTTTTCTTCTAGCAATGTGCTGCCTTTTTGAAACAACGTAGTGACATGATTGCAACTGTTCAAACAGCCTGACACACCCAATCGTACCACAATGAATTATTCTTGGTACATTCCTGACATTTTGCGTAAAATATTTATTATATAAGATTATTTTTATAATAATTGCTATATTTATTACAATATTAATTATATAAGGACTAAAACTCAGCTTTTACGTGACTCAGCTTTTATGATATTATACAAAAGATATACGAAAGAAAACCTGTAGAAATGTGAGTATTGAAAAATTAGGAAAGTTTGTTCTTTAATGTAACCTCTAGAACTGATTGAGAGAATGATTGCCATTACATCCTGGTGTCCTTTATTTATCTACTCTATTTCAGTTTTCAAATCCATTCCAATTGTGACTCTCTCAAACTTCCATTTTTTCCACAAACTCGTCGGTTATTTTCATACTCGATCATTTTCTCTGCCCGTCCGAAGTTCCCCACGCGCTTCCTAAATCAACTCCCTCGTCCACTCGCCATGCCGTTCTCGCGAGCCCCTCGAGAGCTCAGTCCCATTCGCGCCTTCCTGGGACGAGGACTCAGTCCGTTGATCCGCTCGCCAGCCCTTATCCGCTCCGCCCACAGCCGCCGCCGTCCTCGGGCTCTCCCTAGCGGCTTCTTCAGCAATTATTCCCTCGGCCCTAACTTCGCCCGGGACTCCGCGCGCCGTCTGATCGCCAGCTGCTTTCGCCGCCTCCGCTCCTTCCGGCCGCGTGAACGCGGGCGGAGCTCGAGCGAATGAGGGGGCCGAGGGCCGCAGCGGGGAGCGCGATGGAAGCAAGTTGGAAAGGGAAGTGCTAGGGCATGGTAGTCTTAAGTGAGAGGACTGTGTTTAGAGGGTGCCACAAGGGAACACGCGAGGGGTAACATGGAAGTACGTAACAAGATATCGGGAAACGTTGGTGACGAAACTGGAAAGAAGGAAAAGTGGGTGCGACAAAGAAGGCGCCTGGATGCGGGGAGCGTGATGCATTTAAGAAAGCAACGTGGGGCCTGCGAGCGGGAATGGTTTCTGGGAGGATGATTGGGAAGAGTATGCGAACGGAAAGCATGGAGGTGGGAAGCTTGTAATTACGAAAAAACGAAGCAAGAAATAACCGTGAACATAACTGAGGGGAGCACTGCAGCGAGAAAGTGGAACATGAAAGTAAGGAGTACTAAAGCAGGAATCATGAGAGCGGTGACGATAGGAGTGGAAAAAACAACTAGAAAGAGAGGAGGCGACAAGAGCGAAAGCTGTGAGAGCGGAAACTCGGAAAGCGGAAGCGGCGTGTGCGGAAACAGGAGAGCGGATGCTGGGAGATCGGAAGCGAGAGCGGATGTAGGTGTGGGTGACAGGAAACGCAGGAGAGTAGCAGGCCGATAGTAGAGCGAGTGGCGAGGGGAAAAGCGATAGACGACTCAGGGGAAGGTGGGACAGCCTCTTCTGCAATTACGAATATTCCCCGGTAGACTCTTGTGGGCCTGCACGGTCGGCCGTCTGCGTTTGGCCTGCGGCGCTCTCTGTGCAGTCTTTACCGGCCGCGGTCCCGGTCCCGGCCCCGGTCCCGGCCCCCAGGCACGGCCCCCAGGCACGGCCCCCAGGCACGGCCCCCAGGCACGGCCCCCAGGCACGGCTCCCTGGCAAGGCCCTCTAGCAAGACCCCCCAGCAAGACCCCCCTAGCAAGGCCCCCTAGGAAGACCCCCTAGCAAGACCCCCTAGCAAGGCCCCCTAGCAAGGCCCCGGCCCTATTCATGGCACCGACCACGGCCCTATCCACAGCTCCGGCCACGGCCACGGCCTGGGGCCCGGCCACGACCACGGCCCCTGCAACGGCGGTGCCTCTGTTTGCCGTCTCCAGCTGCGAGTGTGGCCGCGCAGCACAGCAGAGCACAGTAGGGCGCAGCGCGGTGCCACCGCGCCGCGTCGCCGTGGCGTCGCCCGGGCAACGCGCCCTTCAATCGGCCGCGCAGCGCCGAGCCGCCAAGCGCCGCGCCGCACCGCGCCGCGCCGCGCCGCCAACCTGCGGGCCCTTTGTGCCCTTTGTGCGCAATTTCGCTCGCGCGTCCGCTATCGACCGCCAGGCGCCCCGCCCCGCCCCGTTCCGTCCCGCTCCGCCCGCCTCGCCCCCGCCCCGCCCCGCCCCCTCCCCGTTCCGCCCCGCCCCGCCCTGCCCCGCCCCCGCGCCCCGCCGGACGCTGGGCGCCGCGGACGAGCCTCGGTGTGGGAGCCTGCCGTCAACCGGCGCCCTCCCGGACCCGCCCCGGCCTCCTCTCGCTCGCGACTTCCTCTCAGATCTCCGGCGCACTGTTTGGGACTTCTTTCGCTGCGAGGAACTCGCGGTGTTCAGGTAAGGGGACTTAAGTTATTTATTGTGGAAATGGACTTATATTGCTCAGGGGTACTTACAAGGCAAAATCTACAATGTGCATGTCAAATCCAGGATTAAGATGCAGTGAATTTTACTTTTTTCAAATATTCTCTAATTATCAATAATTGCATAATATTTTGTTTCCACTTTCCTAAAAATCTTTCTTTTATGTGCTAACTCTATCTGCACGAACGCGATTGGCGATGGTGATTGTAAAAGGAATTGAGTAAAATTTGTGAAATTGAAGTAAAGTTGTTTAAAGAATTATGTATGACAAAATTTACAACCTTCAAGCAAAATATAGTATTAAGAGGCAATTGTAATATTTTTAATGTCGTCTGAATTGCAATAAGAGCACAAAATTTTAATTTCCCATTTTCTATAAAATCATTTTTATTACTCCCTCTACAGGAATGCCATGGAGTTGTGTTTGTCAGATATAAAATTCGTCAGTTAATGAAGAAAGGAAGAAAGTTTCCTTCGCCATTGATTTCAGACAATTAACAGCTTACGAACAAGTAACGCTTTTCTAGAGATGCATATTCGCTTCCAGATCTCTTCTTCCTATTTTCGTCGTCATTATGCTCACTACTTTCCCCAAATAATGGCGTGTGGTTTAGTATCTCCCATTTAAGTTTGAGAAAAGGGCTCTTTGCGTAGTAGCTACAACACTTCCGAAAAAGTGTTCATTAAAAACACATGATCCGACATTTTTTCGCTCTTTAACGATTTTATTTCATACCTATTATCGCTCTACTATATCCATCACTGTTCGCTGTTAGTCGTCTGATGAATTAGGGAAACTCTCGTTACACATGGTTTCTCCTATACACGAATTCTCAATTCTTTCGTTAAAAATGGAACGTCATTAATGAGAGTTCTAAAGACTTCACGTTTCATAGATCAGAGGAGGTCGGAAATTTAAAATTGCACTAATTGGCTAAGGACGTAAATGAAAAGCAAAGAGAGGAGTAGAGGCTCAGTCTAACGATTCGAACGACTAATTATTGCCCGATATACTTGAATTACCAACGGTTTCAATATTCTTTACGCCAAGCTGCCAAATTAGGCATAAAATTTAAAATATTCAATTAGTGGATTTAAAATTACTCTTTTCTGCATTACTTATAACGATTGAATTTTGTTAGTAACATTTTTATTTAGAACAATTAATACCTCATGGCTGTTTCTATTTCAGAATTTTGCGAGTTCAATAGTATTTCTTTTTCAAAACTTTTGTCACTTTAATTCTACTACAACTCCAAAAAATGTATATTCTCCCTTCCTTTTACACGAATGTGTCATGTTATTTACTTAACTTATCCACTAATACCTCATTGTAATCTGAATAAAAATACGATCCGTCACAAGGTGCACATGGAACTATCTCATGATCACATTTTTGGTAAGATCGTATTGAACTTTGATGACGCGCCGTATCAGAATATCCGTATTCTTTGTACCATGCCTTCAAGTTCCGTTCTCTTTCTCTCCCTGTTTGTTCTTTCACTCTCTGTCGCGCCGTGCAACGTCGTAGTCTGTTCGTTTAACCGGTCTCTAAATATTTCCAAACTACTCATGCTATTCAACTCGCCACGCAAATCATGCAACGTTTCATTATGACCTCATGTGGACTGTATCTTTAAGTACACTGACAGAAAATGTGTAACAATGGTTCTCAAACTTTTTAGAGATGTTCCACTCGTACATGCTGGAAAGTCTCATAATAAAATTTTCCAAACAATGGGGTCTGTGAAATTTTTTAAGACTTTTTATATTACTGAAGAAATTATTTTTTAATAAAATAATTACAAGAAAGTTAAAGAAACATTAACTCTTTAGATAAGTGGTTAATTTATCATCAAAATCTTCCATTGGCAGTTTTTCACGTAGTATACCACACAAGCTCACGTAAGAGTATGTTCACTAGAGAATTAGAACTTCTAATCCAGTCGCTGTAAATTTTTTGTTTTCATTGTTTTGACATTCAATAAATGTTGGCGTATTGAGTACTAATCAAAAATCTAATTATAATGTTATTTATTTCATGACAACTAATCAAAATACTAAGCGCCAACTTAAGATTCATTACTAGTTCATTTTCTCTTATATAAATGATTGCAGATTGTATACCGGTCTATAGCAAGTTTATGAAACAGAACACCTGATTAAACCCTAGGGCATGCAGTTTTCTGCGGGTTCGAAGGTTTCCACCTTCGAACTGTTCCGGCATAATCCCCTCACCCCCACCCACCATTCGAGTCCTGACGGCGGCAGGATTTTTGACACTAGCTTTTCAGCTAGGTCGAATTCAGCTGCTGTCTGGAGGAGAATTCTAGCGGCCGGCTGCTCTGATCTGTAGTTTTCCGTGGTTTCTCCGATCAACCCCAGGCGAATGCCGGAGCAGTACCCTACCAAACGGGCCACGGACCGCGCGCGATCTGTCCTTCCTCTTACTTGTCCTATCCTCTCCCCTTGCACACACACTTACACTAACATGCACTACACTACCACATATTTCGGGAGACCGGTCGGGAGCTTAGAGCTTGTCCCGGCTGGGGCGGTACCCCGCTGGTGGGAGAGTCCTGGTTAGGGGGTAACCCCACTAGCCGACGGTAGGTCGGCGCCGGATCTCGCCATCCAGCGGGGGAAGATCACCGCCATCTCCCGAGAAAAAAGCATGCACTACACTAACGGGACTAATGACCATAGCAATTGACGCGCCCGGAAACATGAATAAATCAATCAATCAAAACCCATCCACCACATCAATCGTGGGCAACCTCCCTTCCCCTCCTCCCCTCCCCGCCCCCGCTTTGCCGCGCGCTCCGGAAAGGCACCGGCCGCACACGGGCGCGCCGCGACCGTCGCCGCGTGTCTGATGAAATCACTCAGGGGAGACGCGCGCCAGACCCGTGCATGTCATCTGCATAGAGCATCAAATCTGCTTATGTCACGAATGCACGCGCTGAGTGCTGGCTTGCGGATCTTCAATTCCCCGCGAGGCAGGACCGGGCAGAGTGCACTGTCGGTTGTGGGGGGGAGGGGGTCTGAGTTGGCCCTTTCCGCTCTGCCGAACAGCCCGGCGCGTTTGATGCCCCAAACACAGCAGCAACCGGTTTCCGCCTTGGTCGTGGAGCAAACCGATCTGCCGGCGGTCAGTTACAATTGTGATGGCGTGTGAAAGAGGGGAAAGCAAATATGAATCGATTTTAATTAATTCATCAACCAATGAATCAGCTCTGATAGAAACGCGTTAACTACTTTACCGATTTATGATTTACGAGATGTTTAATATAAAAAATATTACATTATTTCGAATGTGTATAATTATTTTTACGCTGTCAGTAACTTTGAAAATTGAAAATAAAAGTGAACATCACAATCAATGGAGTCCATTAAACTATGCAGAAATTGTAGGGTCCAGGTCATAGGAGAGAGTTCAATTTGTTTAGATTACGTACGTTCACAGTTAATGTTAATAAATAAGAGTAATAGCTCATTATTATCTTTTAACGCCTTAATCAATTTAAAGTAGTTTGCGACAGAGTTAGGCCTGATTGCCCGCGAGCTGTCAATCATCCACTGTACTTGTGTCTTCTGGAATTAAAAGAAGTTGAGCAGAGAAAAATGAGAGAAAACAACTCATTTGGTTTGAAGAGAGCAGAAAACACCCCTATATTTTATAAATTAATAAGGTTTTTATCATAAAAAACTAGTGGTGATACAACAACACTTAAGATAAAGTAATAAAATTCTTCCATTACAAATCATTTCTGTTTTATTTCTAATGAACACGGTTATCGCTCTCTTTGCTTCCCATTTTTGGGGTAAAAAGTCTTCTTTGCACTGTGACGTCACAATCTTATTCTGTTTTTTAAAGAGGACCAATTTTATGCATGCGTAGCATTATATAAGGTCCCTTTTTATATGATGGTAAAGAATATTTAAAGTTAGGAGACAAACGGAAATTTTCGTTTTATTTTACCGCATTAGTTTGGTGTCTTTTATTATCTTTCATAATCACTATAAAAAATACATCCTAGATATTTCGTAATATTTGTCTCGTTTTGCACAAATGCCATAATACCAGAAATGTAGTGTATGTAATTGCAAATGCAACTCTATTCACGAGAAAGAATTTGTGCTTAATGTTTTTTAAACTTACTAGAAAATGTATTTATTTAAATTTCATTGGAGAACGATGTTTTAACATTTTTACGCGACGCTATATTTCTATAAAGTGTAGAAACATTTTCAATGCATAAAATTCAAAAAGATTTAATGGTCGAATTTATTTCATTTTTCTCTATGGGTTCCACTTTATAGTTATTTATTAATAGATTTTTATATTAATTTTGAGATACATGAAATAGAATGTAAAGGAAATTAGACCAATTCAACATGTTTTTGTCCGAAGGACGCATTTTTTTCTAAGCATGTCAGCGATAACGAAGATGTACTTTTTGCGTTTGCTTTAGACCGTACGTGAATTCTGCGTTAGAGATTGTCCATAGAAGAGACAGAAATACATCGGATTTTAACCTATTCATTCATTACATGTTGCTGAAAATGTTTTTTACAAACATTTGTAATTATTCAAATTACTGAATGTACCTTAACAAATTTAAATCATTTCGATATCTCTGCAAGCAATGTTTTTTTAACTGTATGTACTATTTAGGTATCTTATGCCACATACAATCATTAAATTTATAGTTTTTTTGAAATGTAAATGATTCTAATTGGATGTAATTCGTTCTACAACCATTGAAAGTCTTGTCAAGAATATTAATATTTTTTTAATAAACACGTAACTATTAAACAAAGAGATACAACTCTCCAGCAAATGTTATTTTGTCTTTTACAAGGCACTTTGAACGAATTTGCACATTCACATTAAAGTTGTCTAATATTTTGAAATAAATATGTATTTCATAATCATTTAGTTTCTAAAATATATTATTTTGTAGCGTGCGAATTATTAACTGATTCACAATAAAGACATAACGGTATATCCCAATTTTTCGCTTAATTATGGTTGCTCTCACGCCATCTTTCCTCATTGAAATTTACGTGCAACTTAAATTTAAATTTCCCCATTCATTCAGCTAACTGAGAAAGTTTCCTCGTCAGGTAATCTATATAGGTAACTACGTAATTTTTCATTTTCTTATCAGAATTAACTCAGATTCATTGCACCAACGGAGTAACCTTTTTGAACTCATAAACACAAAATAAACAATAATAAATGGGGTTCACAATTTTTGTCACGAAATCACATTTGTTATATTAATTTACACTCTGAAATATAATGTTCACTTTCTGTGTTGAACAAAGCTCACAAGGGTAAATTAAAAGAAATTCAGTGACTGAAGACACAAAGGAGATTAATTATCTCGTCAGTTCACGTTTCTGTGCATTGGTTTTTAATAACTAAATTATTTTCTGATGCCCTTGTAATTGTGAAATAAAATATTTCAACGACAACAATGTAATTATTATTTACATTAGCACTGTATGTCAAAAACTGAGTCCATCAACTCTTGTTTCTAGTTAATTTATGAGTATTTTTCTTAATTTAAAAATCATCATGAAAATTTAAAACATGAAATTGTCGTATGTGAACATTCACACCCTCAAGTAATATTTTTTTTATATTTGCTACTTTATTTTTGCGTTTGGGTGATCAGATACCTTTAATGTTTTCTTATTAAAAATTCAGTTTTAAGTTTAGCATTATCCGGTTTTCAGTTCTACACATTTGACTTCACAAAACAATTCATATTAATTACATTTTCGAAGTAGGTAGCACATAAAAGTACAAAGAAATTAAGCATAAGTGAGTCATGTGATACTTATGAGGTGTCTATTTTGTTATCTTGATGTATTGTTGCTTCAAAGTTTCATCGATGCGTCTAAAAATAGACTTTACGAACAAGGAGTATTTTTGCTTAAAACAGATATTTTCACTGTTCGAATTTTCATTGTTGTTGTCGTTACTAAATACGTCTGTAAATAAATAAATTCAATTACAGCACGTGTCTGACACAATACTGCATTGGTCGTGAAAACTGCCATTCAATTCAATCGTTGATTTCTAGCTACTGTCTCACACGTGACGTACAATAAACCTCGAGTACCCTGTGGATTTACACTGTGTCAACCCAATACAGAAACAGTGCTTCTATGGATACATCGGTGATATTTGAAATTGCGATGTCGTTCGCTTCGCTTGGGAGATCGGGGAGGCTGTGTAAGCCGCGTTTGTTTTTATTCGTAACGCAATCGATACAAGTTGAGCTCACAATGACATGTGCCGCCAGTTGATGTGTACAAAAGCATGCGAGATATAGATCTATGTTTATTTATTTTGCGTTGAGCGTAAAACCTGGTAGTAAATGTAAATGACGTGAGCAAAATAAGACTTGTATACGTACAATTTAAAATATATACATAAAAAATACCAACAAACTCGTACATAGTACATATGAAAGATTAATTAAATAGCAATTTGAAAGGTGGCAGCTTAATTAGAAAGATTAAAACAGTAATAACTGTAATAAATGTAAGGGTGTAATAAGATAAGTATTCTGAATTGCATTTGGAGAGAACGCAAGGAAAAACAAGCTACATTTTCCCTTATCCCTTAAAACTAATCCCTTAAAACTAAATCCTTGAATGAAATGTTTCCAGCTATTCTGAGAATAAAATTCTACAATTTTCAGTTCTCTTCTTAGAAAAGTGTTTGGCAACTTGACAAAGAGTATTCTTTAACAATTCTTACTCAATTTACAAAACCTTCTCAAGTAATCAGTAATATTTTCAAAAGTTTTAAAATCAATCAAATGAAGCAAATATAACGAAAAATGAAATCTACGTATACGTTAGCTTTCAGCAGATATAACTGCAATCAGAACCAGATGAATGTTTTGCATATTTGTTTAGAATGGGAATATTATTGTCATGATGACTATTCCATAAAGTCAAGTGTTCCTTACACTATTTTATTTAATCATCTAAAACCCGCGGTCAAAATTTCAACATGTGCATTCAAATGTGATTCCGTGATCTAATCCACACTATCTCAGAGGGGAAGGCAAAATATTTATTTTATTTATTTCCTTTCGTGAACCCTCCCTAGCAATAGCTTCCTTGTAAACGTACTACCCAAACGTATTTTTATATTTCATAATTTGGTGGAATTTGACAAGTTCAAATAATTTATCGTTTCAGTAAATAATCCAAACATGCCGCAGCGTTCCCAATTTCTAGTATTCAATGAATTCACATTCATTCAATTATGTCATATTTCGTTACTCTCGTTTACAAAACAGGTCATACAGGAGTTGGTAAAAGATACCAGCGTAGTATGTTCGAGCGAAATATTTAAGCCATGTGCAGATGTTTATTAACACCTGTTGATGAAAATATATTTCACGGAGTTTTAAGGGAAACTTGTGTTTCTTGGTGTGTTAAGGCAAAACTGTCTCTCTCTTGGTAAAAGTGTGTTTCTCGGATTTAGTCATGATGTATTTTCCTGCAACAGTCACAACTCTTCAAACTCACCGCTTCTAGTAATCTAGTTTACATTCACTCACACAAAGTGGTAACGACTCATAGACAAAGCCCAGTTGCTGATTGACAAAACATATTATCATATATCATAATATTAATGTTGTTTCCTGGTTTCATGTAACTGAAATTATTTATCCTCTCCCCGAGAACTACCAACATACCGCAGAGTAATCTAACTTGGATGCACAATGGTTGCACATATCTCGTTATATTCACGAGATACCTCTGACACAGCAGATCGTGCAGGAGCTGGCGCGAGAGCCCGGTGCAGTAGTTTGGTGCGAAATGTTTGAACCCGGTGCAAATGTATGCTAACTCGTGCTGGCGAGGCGACGGCGGCGGCGGGGGTGGAGACGGGTGGTGAGGGGGAGGGGAGGGGGGAGGGGGAGGAGGGAAATGAGCGCAGCTACCTGCCGCTGCGCATGCGCCGGGTCATCGCTGCGCGATGAGTGCCTCCACTAATGAGGCGGCATGAGGGGGGGGGAGGGAACTGCTAATGACGCAATTACGCATTCGTCAGCACTGTCAGTGCCATTCCGTAGCAGCGTGTGTGGGGCAGGCCGCGTGGTAACAACTGTGCTGAATCAATTCTGTGCTTCCCAGGAGCTTTGGGATACAGGAAGCTGCTTATTTTACATTAACTTTCCTCATTCAAAGATCAACTTGTTTGAAGAATTAAATAAACCGCTGAGAACTACCCACATACGAAGTGTCAACTGCCCCACTAGTGACAACTTCAGGCACAAATATTTTGTAAAACTAGTTGAATGTGGCGTCGCCGTCGCTGTAAACTGTTTTAAAAGTATTTTCACATGTTGAAAACGTTTAAGTGTTATGTATAGCTTTGTTCAAATAAGTTCTTACAGTCTCTGACATTAAACATTCTAAAGAATCGTAGTCATTAGTAATGTTATCCTCCCGTTCAAAAATTCCTAACACCCAATGGTCTTGTATGTTACTTCCATACGGGATATAAACTGGTAATACTGGAAATTGTAATCGCCGTAAAAAATACTTGCAGGTATGGATGATGCGAATAGTTAGAATTTAAAGCTACATTTCGTAAGGTTTTTTTGCTAATACACACAAAAAATATCACGTGTAAGCTGTTCAACATTACACTCTAATAAGATCATTCTCAGTAGGTTCCGAAAATCATGTCGCAAAATCTTCTACTACTTCATTTGCATATTTTACTTCATATCACTTCCATATTTTTGTCCCCTAATTTTTGAAGAGACTCAGTCTAATTTGTAATCACTTCCACAATTGCTCTATTATGTTTTGTAGACAAATAGATGTAAACATTACAAGGCGAATGTTTTGTATGATTATATTAATAAGGTGTTAGTTAAATTTAATAAGAATAAGTTGTTAGTCAAATTCATTTGAAAATCGGTATTTGCATGTAAGAACGTAACTGTGAGAAGTCGAACGTAAGATCATAAATGTCCTTTCATTCTCTAATATTACTCACTGTTTAATTTTCTCCGTATTCACATGAATTTCATCAAATTTAATATGTTCCCAGTCAATACTATTCGTAGCAAATTTTTGCAAGTTTATTTTTTAATAAGACAATACAAATAAAAATTAATTGAAATCTGTCTCGCAGTTCTTTTGTTTACCTTAAAAATGACAGAAATAACTGTTGCCATCCTTGTGAAAGAAAATTATGGCGTCATGTAGCGACCAATTTGGCACTGGGTACAGGGACTTAATCAACTCCACCTACATAGATCAATTTAGGTGGCGTTGGTTTAATTCCCAATCTATGCGTTAAGATCTCGACGCCAAAACACGTTTTTGAAAATTTCGTGAAATGTTTTGGTCGGATCCGAAAATAAATTATCAGTTCCTCATCATGAGACCGCGACGCGTCGAATGACACATCATATGTTTCGATTGATGCACGAGGTGCCACAACGTGTGAATTTATCCTTACATATTTCCCACTACATGAACCTGTAACTACCAATAGTAATATTTATGCATCCAGAGCATTATATGGGTTCTAATGATCGAGCTGTGACAAAAGCCCGAGGGTGTTTGAGCCGAGGCCTTTTTGTCACCCGAGATCGTTAGAACTAGTTAACGCACGTGGTTAGTTTAGTTTTACCTAGTTTTAAAATTCAGATTTCAGTTTTTACTAACTAACTAGATGTTAATTTTACTCGCTTTGTCTTTTCATATTTCCTTCCTATAATTCCATTTCATAAATCCCTCCATAAGAGAATTTGAAGCTACATTCAACTGTTTTCATATTTCCCTCGTAACCTTCATTCTCTCAATCCAGTCCATGCAGTCCTCTCGATCCACATCTTTTGTGGAAGTAGTTTGTATCGAAGACAATAAAAAACAATAACGTATCAGTAATAAATGAATATCTTAATTATCTCACTAGAATTAATTTTAGTTATATTGCATTCACGTTCATTCTTTTTTAGAAAGAACATGTGCCCGCAAGACGCACTGCGCACTGACGGAAGAAACAAAAATACAATGGACTATAGCCAAGACAAAAACCTTACCCCAGGAGAATGATATTCGTTACGTTTGATACTGAATGTGATATTCCTTACGTTTGATACTGAATGATATTCGTTACGTTCGATACCCCATGCAAATTTGCGACTGAATTTTTTTTCTAGAGAGGGATGTTCAGATTCGAGACGGCAACGCAGCTGGGTCAAAACCGATCCCTTGAATGAACTGAAATCGACCACATGAACTAGAATTCTATTGATTCTTTACTCTGATAGGTCGATTCCGTGTGTCCTCCGATAACAGACTTATCCCGTTGATGTAAGTTAATCATCGAGTCAAGGATCTGGCGCGATCTTCCCCTCCCCACCCCTCTTGCCCTCACTCATCAATTGTATCGAGCGATGTGATCCCCCGTCTTCATAAATCACCCCATCACCCTTGGTTTTGAAAGACCACAACAGTATTGTTAGCAGGCGTACGCCAAGTCATAACCAAATTTAGACTGATTCGCAGTCGGAGAAAAGTTACGTCTAACCAAAGGTCTCACTTCTAAGGTCAATAAAAATGGATTGTTCGTCCGATCGATAGATTTATACCCCATCTACGTATGACTCACACTCGCGATCTCAAAGAACTCCATCCCTATACGAATGTCAAACCAGAACTCAATTTAGTTTGCAATGGAATCGGATAAAAAGCTTTAGCTAAACTAATAGCTTAGTTATCAGGTCAATAAACATGACACGTGGGGCTGAACGATAGGATTATACTCTATCTACTTACGGTCCACATCCGTATTCTCAAACAACCCTGACCGGCTTAGGTGGCTCAGGGCATCAATTTATGATCGATTGATGAATTTTTTCATGTTTCCGGGCGCGTCAACTGCTTTCGTTATTAGTCCCGTTAGTGTAGTGCATGTTTCTTCTCGGAAGATGGCGGTGATCTTCTCCCGCTAGATGGCGAGATCCGGCGCTGACCTACCGTCGGCTTATGGGGTTTCCTCATAACCAGGACTCTCCCACCACCGGGGCACCACCCCAGCCGGGACAAGCTCCCGACCGGTCTCGCGGAATATGTGCTAGTTTAGTGCATGTTAGTGTAAGTGTGTGTGTGTAAGGGGAGAGGATAGGACAAGGAAGAGAAAGGACAGATCGCGCACGATCCGTGGCCCGTTTGGTAGGGTACTGCTGACATTCGCCTGGTGTTGATCAGGGAAACCACGGAAAACTGCCGATCAGAGCAGCCGGCCGCTAGAATTCTCCTCCCGACGGTGTCAGTATTTTTTACACTAGCTAAGTTGAATTCACTCTCTGGAGGAGAATTCTAGCTGTCGACTGCTCTGATCAGTTGTGTTCCGTGGTTTCTCTGATCCACACCAGGCCAGAGCGTTCTTTCTATTCTCTTCCTTGTCCTATCCTCACCCTCACACACACTTACTCTTTCATGCACTGCACTATCACATTTGGCGGGAGTCTGGTCGGGCACTAGAGCTTGTCGAGTTATCTGGATGGGGAAAACCCCACAAGCATACGGGTAAGTCACCTCCGCATCTCGTCATCCAGCAGGGATAGATAACCGCCATCTTTCGGGATAAAAACATGCACTACACTTATGAGGCCAATGTCCTTAGCAGTTGATGCGCCCGGAATCAGTTATCAATGAATCATTTCCGTCAGTAAACTGATTTAAAATCAAAATCAATTTTGAATTGTAACGTCATCGTGTTTAGTTCAATGTTTAACTTACAAGTCCAGAAAACATGAAACTTTGGGTTGAATAATAAGATGATCTCATCTACATTTAGCCAAACATATACCCCATCCACATCTGGCTCATGACTATGATATCAAAAGACTACATTAATATGCGTATGTCAGGCCAAACCCCGATTTTAAGTGAAACCGCGTTGGAAACTGACTTGTAGCTAACCTAATTTCTTACTTACAAGTCCAATAAATATGGATGCATGGCTGAACGTTAGATTGATTTGAAGATTCCAGGTGTGTCAGCTTCTAAGTACATTAGTCCCGGTAATATAGTGCATGTTTTCCCTCGGGAGGTGGAGGTGATCTGCCTCCGCCGGTTGGTGAGATCCGACGTCGACCTACCGTCAACAGCGGGGTTTTCCTCACCAGGTATCTCTCAGCAGTGGTGGAACCACCCCAACTGGGACAAGCTCTGAGTTTTCGATTAGTCCCCCGACATGTGTAGTAGTGTAGTGCATATAAGTGTGTGTATATAAGGGGTGTAGGACAAGGAAAAGGAAGGAAAGATCGCACGTGCTCCCTGACCCGTTTGTTAGGGTACTGTTCCTGCTTCCGCCTGGTGTTTATCGAAGAAACCATGGAAAACTACCGATCAGAGCTGCCGGCCGCTAGAATTCTCCTCCAGACAGCGACTGAATTCGACCTACCCGACAAGCTAGTGTCGAAAATCCTGCCACCGTCAGGACTCAAACCCTACGACCTCCCGGTCAGAGGCACTGCAGTGACATCAGTTGATACCCTGAGCCACCTCTCCCAATCTGAGCATTAGCTTTATACCCCATCTACGTATGGCTCACACTCGTGATCTCAAAGAACTCCTTCAGCACGCGGATATCTGGCCAGAACCCAATCTGAATTGTAACGCCATCGGATACAGAGAACTTTAATATCCTACTTACAAGGCCAGGAAACATGGAACGCGCCACGTGTAATCCCAGGGCTGCAGTTCGAACTCCTGGCCGGGCGGAAGGCGCGCATAGAGCGCTAACCACGCGCCTTCGACTCTCCGTTTCTCGCGGAAAACGCGCGCGGCGCGGCAACGGCCCGGCTCGCTATGGGTGGCGCGTGCCCCGGCATCCAGATGGCCGGCGCTTCGGTATCGCCGCCGTTCGCGCGGGTTTTTATCTTTTCAAAATTCCGTGTCACAGCGCGCGCGAGCCGCGATCACGGCGCGGTCGCCAGGCTTTGCTCCGGACGTGATGGCGTGCCCGGGGCCCCAAGCGGGCTACAAGCATCATCTTTGTGTATGCAACGGGGAGCGTTCAAATTGATTATTCAGGAGCGGATCGATTATTCATTGACCGAACAGGCACTGTGCCCAGAGCCCGTGATTATCTCTGGGTTCTGAGGAAGTTGCCCGTAAAAAAGAGAGGGCAAGAAAGGAGGGGAAAAAAACTGTTTAATCAAACTTTAACTAATTCGCTTTGGAGGAATAATTTCACCTTACAGAGGCTCCAAAGAAACTTCCAGTAATCCACCTCCTAACGCCTTCATCTCTTTCAGTGCCATCGCTCGCTTCCGGTGTTTTACTTGTCCTCGTTTAATCAAGGGGAAAGATTTCGACATAACCCTCGCATAAAAACGGAATTAAACGCATTCCTACTCCCATTATGTGCTTTAACTGCGTTCTTCTACATACGAGATGAAAGTTTTTATCATTCGAAAAAGTAATTTAACCAAGACCATATTGATGAGCAAAGATGTTGAAGGTCGCGGTAGATGCCTAATGCCGTTCTCTGATAAGATAACATGGACGTTAAAGGGCCCTTGGTGCTCACATTACTTTTACCTCAGACTATCAGGCAGTCACGTGCGTGACGCACATTCCAAACATTAGCACATAACGGCACTTGAAAACTTTAATATCATGTTCACTGTCCTTAGAGCAGTTCAACCTCTTTGTAATACAGGTACACGTAGTAACAACTGCCTACCTCGCATCCCATAATTCTCACAGGTTGAAATAGCTCAGCAACATCCGCAGCATCGTAGAGCTGGAAGTCCTAGGGTTCGAGTTCCAACGGCGGTGGATTTTCAACATCAGCTACATAGCTGGATCGAATACTTTTACAATCTGACGGAGAGTTATACCAATGAGTGTCCCGATAGGTAGTTTTCCGTGGTATGTCGGATCAGTAGTAGGCAAATGCCGGGGCAGTATGCATATCCGGTGACCGGTTGGGAACCGAGAACTTGTCCCATCTGGGCGTGGTGCCCGGCTGGGTTTCGAACCCTACCCCGGCTGGGGTGATACCCTCAGAGAGAAAAACCCACAAAGCGTTGTGCAGATCGCACCATATCTCACGCTCCAGCAGAAGAGAAAAACCGCCATCTTCCGGTTTTAACTTGCACTACACTTACGAGACTAATAACGTAAGTACTTGACGTTTCCGAAATCCATACTCACGCTCTCCTATAATTCACCATCACGAGAGAAATCCCTTTTTCTACCGTGGCGACCGTTTTCCATATGTCACATCAACTTATACATATTTCGTTCGAATTAATACCACAGGTGACAGATCTAGACGTGCATATGGAGAAACACTGTGAGTATAATATGTGTGCCAACGTGTCTATTTCAACGTAAACGAATTCTCAGAAGCCGATTGCTTCTCAGCACGTCACGTGAACTGTCAGGGTGTGCTGCGCATGAACTGTCAGATGCTGTTAAATCCTCGCGTCACTCCAAGTCCAAAGCGCCGCGACAGGTGCGCGGCGAAGCAAAATATTGCCAGCGAGGGATGAAGTGCTCTGACCAGGTCAAATTATGAGATATCGACTTCCATAACTGGAGAGATGAAGATGAACATTGTTTCATCAAAATGAATGAAAAGACAAATCTGTGATATTATTTTTCGTCGATGCAGTTTACAGCTGGAAAATCCACGATACCTACAAGTATTTACAAATATATACAAGTATCTACTTGTATTTCAGACAGGAATTTCATTAGGTCCCTTTCGCAGTTCCAGGGACTAAATAAAACAGGGCAAGTCTATCACCTAGTCTAATCTGCCACGTAGTAGCAAACGGAGGTATTACTAGAGCGATGAAGAGTTACAATGCTCATTAGTGATGTTGTTTAGACTCTTTTTTGAAAATGTTGTGAATCTGTGACTTGGGACGACCGGTTTTATTTCTCTTCCAACGGAAGGCATACGAAGAATTTTTCTTCTTTAATAATCCACCACTTCGGCCGCTTTGGAATCCATGAACTCGATATTTTAACCGTTACATCATCGACTGATCTAGAATGAATAGTTTATATATATATATATATATATATATATATATATATATATATATATATATATATATATATATATA